>PVKY010015072.1:0-10362 GCA_004027775.1 Bradypus variegatus | reverse complement strand
CTTTCTTCTCTTTCTCAAAAATTTCCAAGGCCACTATGGTAAAAGAGCCAGTTTTTCAACTTGATATAAGAGGTGCACATTTCACATCTCTCCAAATACAAGTGAGTCAAAGTAAATAACTTTCTATTCCAAGGGGCATCCATGTCAGTCTCATATACAAAAGTCACTTGATTGGCATTCAAGGATCTCTCCTTGCTTCTTTTACCATTTTCCTCAAGGACAGAAAAGCTAAAAGCATGTGAATCTCTTTCATGAGGCCATGGCTGGTTCTTCTCTGGCCCTGACAAGAAGCAGTAATGGGTTCTAACTTTTAAAGAACCCAGGCAGATGCTCCTTTACCAACAAGAAGGCATGGGTCTAGGTAGAAAAAGGAATTTGGATGAGAAACTGAGGATTTCCCAACCCATTCTTTGGATCCTGAATAACTTTCATCAGGATTTGTCAAGCTGCCTCTAAAAGTAGTGGTTTCCAAGCCTGGAGGCAGCTTTGAACACCTTCTGGCACTCATAAAACATTTGGTTCACTAGTCCCATTTCTGAGGAATCTGATTCAGGCAGTTTGGGAGAAGGGTCAGGAGATCTGTTTGTTTAACCAGTGTTCCAGAGGATTCTGCTGTGGCAGGTAGACAGAAAAGTTTTGGGAAAGTCCAGAAATTCTGCAGAAGTGCCGCCCAGTCAGACTGAAGTATGCCTGACTGACTTAGGGCATTTGTGAATGTTCAGACCCAATAAATGAACTGGTGACAGGAGTGGACACCTTCTCCTTAACTCTTTGGAAGTGAGCAATTTGCATCATTTGGTTTCAGCTGATATTCTCTATCAGGTAACATCCAGGAAGGGCACAGGTGACATCCAGGTAGAGCACAGGCACCAAGATACAATTTAGGGAAAGCAGTAAAAGCAAGGGGGGTACAGGGAGTGGGGTAGGTGATGAAAGGTGGGAGATCCTAATCTATATGAGGCTGACAGCATTCACTCTATGGCAAAGCAATGCAGGTCGTATTGGAGACGAGAAAGCAATTTTAACAGCTCTTTGCTCATGGCAGGGACTCCATAAGTGTTTGCTGATAAAATTACAATATTCTCTCCCCTACAATCTATAAATAATCTTCTCTAAAATATGGAAGTTAGCTGTAGTTTAGTCATCTAATTGGGTTTTTTTTAATGTAATTAATAAAAGGAATCCTGTAGCATGCCATGATCAGTGCCATAACAATGTTCTACTTGTGTCGATTTTTCAGATAACTGAAGCTAGTTCTTTAAACTGGTTTTTATTTTAAACATGATTTTATTTGGAAAGTTCTGAAATGTATTATGTAGTCTTCTGCCTTATTAGGCATAACTTGGCATATTTTAATGATTTGGAGTTGTCATTATGAATCTGTTATTATATATAGTTATGACATTATGATGCCTTCAAGAATTTAGGGTTTATACATGA
The DNA here is from genome assembly GCA_004027775.1 of Bradypus variegatus. Taxonomy (NCBI): domain Eukaryota; kingdom Metazoa; phylum Chordata; class Mammalia; order Pilosa; family Bradypodidae; genus Bradypus; species Bradypus variegatus. The sequence continues at coordinate 8,922 of PVKY010015072.1, read as the reverse complement.
AATGGCTCAGTATCACTTCATAACCGGAGCTGTTATTCCTGAGACTTCATATTCTGCTAGGATCTGATAAGTACTTTACACGCATTTAATCCACACAAGAACATCATGAGGTAGATATTGCTAATATGTCCATTTTATAGATGAAAACACTGAGGCTTAAAGTCACAAAGCCAGAAAGGGGCCAAACTGGGTCATGAACATAAATCTGTCAGGTTTCAGAGTCCCTGCTCCTACCCACTATGAGAGTCCCTCCAGTGCATTGGGTTATTAAAGCTTAATTTGCTTTCTCCCTGTGGACATCTATTACTTTTCAGTAAGTCAGCTTCCAATAGCCCTCTGCTATTAGGCTTTCAGGATTGTTAAATCGGAAACTTTATCTTTAAATCCATTTTCCATCTATTGGTGATGGTATAAGGGCCTGAAGGTAGATCAGGGCTTTGTGATAATTTTTTATGCTATGCTCAGATACTCTTTCCAGATAAGTACAGGAACAAAACTGGATTTCCAGATGATTAAAATTGCAAGAAGTCCAATAGATTGACATATTCAAATGTTTTACTCTGATTTCTTATGTCTAGTGCAGTGCTCTTCACAGCAATTGTATCAGATTTTTTTTTGCAGCATAAAATTAATGAAAGCAAACTACTCTGGTTGAAAATAGGATGGAAGGCCTACAACCTAGAGTTCAACCCTCCTCCCCACCTTCTTCTCCTCCCCATGACATCCACTCAGGTCCCCCTCACCCACCAAGCAATTCTGGGGCTCCACAGAACACAGCTGCAAAACTCAGTTCTAGGGTCTCCTTCCAACAGTAAATAAAAAAGCAGATGCTAGGAAATGCATAAGGTTTTGTCAAGAGAATAAATCAGAACAAATCAATAAAACACCCTCTACTTGGCACTACTGCTAGGAATTAATACAATCTGATAATTGAAAGCATTAGACTCAGCGTTCGGAATTCTGCTCTTTTTTCTGCATTCCACTGCTGGTATCCTTTGTTACCAGGACAGACCATGAGGCTCACCTGGCTGCAGCAGTGTGCCTCTCCCTGGGCCCAAACTCCATGGCCTATCACCTAACCCATGGAGCAGCCTTCAAAGTCATAGATCAAATTAAATGCCCATGATGGGTGCTAGCTATTATAGCTGACGTGGTTGTGTAGGGAAATTCTAGAATTGAAGCTTTAGGCCAAATAGGAATTTAGTCTTTAATGAGAATACTACTGCTACCCCTAGTTTCCTACTTACTAGCTCTGAAATAACCCAAATAATTAAGCAGCCGTGGAGCATTACTTCGTTGTTAAATAACCAGGGAAACAAATCCATGTTTTAGAAAAGTTTACAAAAGGGCATTTAAAGTGAGCCATCATGTCTCTTAATTTTTGGTAGCTCTTTGTACCGTGTGGTGACGGGAGTCACAACCAAGCAAACCACTGAGGTCAGGGCAATGTGTGATGTTCATATATTCCTGAGTGGTGGGAATAACCTGTCCTGACCATAGAGAAATGCTCATGTTCCCATCAGTTCTCCCCCCAAATACTAAAGGAGGTATAAAGTCACCATTTCCTGAGCCAAAGACCACCCCAGCCTACTTCACATCAGAAGGCTTGGGCTTTATAGTTCCTGAAAGTGAACTTGATCATGCCTGAGAGTAGCAACACACTCTCCAACTGCTCCTTCTCATATTTCCAGTCTGTTATGTGTGATTCATATAAAAGCCCTGAAAGCAACATGGAGTAGTGGAAAGGATATAACTTCTGGCATCAGACTGCCTTGCAATCATAAGCAAGTTATTTAAGATCTCTGAGACATGGTTACCACATTTATAAATTGGGGATAATAAATACTTATTCAAAAGATTAAATGAAATATGTCTCTCTATATAAGTCAGCAAACACATAGAAGATGCTTAAGAAAGCATGGTCATTATTAGTAGTACTACTTGAGTAAAGACCAAACAATGGCAACATCAACTTCCCCAAGTTGTCCTCCCTCCTCCCCAAGTTCACACTGAAGGAGGATAAAACCTCTTCTGTTTAATAAATGTCACCACTATCTGATACCCAGACAAATGAATCTCAACCCTCATGCATGTGAAACATCTGGGGCATTGTTTTTAGAAATTCTAAATTAAGTGATCTGGGGTGGCTCCTAAGCATAGATCTTTTTAACAAGCCTTCCAGGTATTTCAATGTGCAGCCAAGTTTGAAAACCACTGACATAAACTATTAAGCAGTCTCCTACTCATTTTCCTGATTTAAGATTTTCCCTATTCTGATTTTGTAAAAGAATCTTCCTAATCATCAAATCTGATCTTATCATTACCCTATTTGAAAACCTCAGTTAGCTTCCTTTGCCTGTAGCGAAGATGGCAAATATATCTCTTCTATGTATCAAGTCCAATAAGTTGGTGGTAGCTTCCTGAAGCTCTGTATAGAGAAGGATTCTGACAGTATAGGTTCAGCAGGAAAGAATGCCATTCACGGTAGACTGGGGACACTTGCCATGAGGTTGGGGTGCGGGGGGCCTGGATTTGTCATTCCCTGCATATGGGATGAAGTCAAAATTCTAACATGACATAGAAGATCCTGCACAGGTTATTTCTCAGTTGTATCTCCTGCCTATGAGCTGCACGCTATATCCACATTCAATTTCTTATTTTTCTTCCAAACATGAATCTTTAACTTTATAGTTATAAAGTTATAACTATATAGTTAAAAGTAAAATCTTTAACTCCATGACTTTGCTCATGTTCCCACTGCCTGGAATGGCCTTGCCCTCTATCCTCCCCATTTCACCCCCTAATCCTTCTTCAAGATTCAGGTTGAATGTCACTTTTTCTGCAAAGATTGCTATGATGCCCCTGATAAAATTAGTCTCTCCCTCCACTTCTATGCTTGCACAGCATTTCCCCCCTATTTTTACAACTGAATTTGTCACAGCAGATGGTAATTTACTCTGTGTTTATATGTTTAGCTCCCCTAATGTATGGTGCACAGTACCGCATACATCCTGGATGCTCAGTAAATATTAGTTGAATGAATGAGTGAATGAATGAATGGACTTCTTGGTGACAGGTAGTATCCCTTACTCATCTTTGTTTCCCCAGTGATCAGCCAGTAACTGGCGCATAGTAGGCACTTAGGAGGAGTCTGCTGAGTAGCTGGATCAGTGTCTACAGGCTCTGCTGCCACCCATATGGCAGAGTAATCTGGGCTCATTCTGAGTCACAAATCACAATCTGCCAGAAAACTTCCATCTGGAGAGACCACTCCCCACAGCAGCTTTTCTTTCAGTCTTTAGGCCTATTTTGTTCCTTATTCAACAGGAAATAATTGAATGCTAGCCCTGCTCAAAAATAACTCGGGAAGCTAGAAAAATTATAAAAGGTCTATTAGAAATATTGTGCAGGACGCTTTATGGCAGCCCTGCAGAGGACCAGGCATCTAGCTCCCATGGTTTCTTCATGCATTTATATTGCAAGTGTTCTCATGTATATGGTCACGGCAGCCCCCCAGCCCCTTCCCAAACCTCTCGAGTACAACTCAGCCTGGTTACTGCTCAGTGCAGCAGAACTGCTCAGCTGTCTACATGTGGAATAAAGGGAAAATGCTCAGGGTATGCTCTGGATTATCCCTAATTAGTTAATGTTGTACAGAACAGATGTTACCTCCATTCTTTCTCACCCCATCCATGCTGAAACTTGAGCACTGTATTCCATTAACTAAAGGTGAGATTCCACCCAACAGGAAGACAATGCTGAGATTCACAAAGGGTTAAGCTTTCCCGATTCTTTGTGGTTTACCCATTTAAAAAGGCACTACTGCAGAGCAGAAATTACTTTGGCTCTATGCATAAATGGAATATCTAATATAGAATTACATTATAATGAAATATGCATTAATGCAAGCCTCATAAAGTGCTTTTCATGTTCTGCAGGCATCAGGAGTTTAAAAAGCAGATAATCTTATTTTAGTTGCTGCTCAAATGATGATACATCAGGTTAATATGCTTAATTAAAAGTCACATTTGAAACATTCAAAGGGATAGTTAATTCGCTATTGACATTTGCTATAACACAGTTAAGCATTGTGGAAACAAGAGAATGGGATATATCCCATTAGAAGGAAGCTATTTTATGATGTTCAGGAAACGTGTGTTTGACACCCAGGAAAATGTAGCTAACCATGCCCTAAAACATTTGCCATTAAAAATAAATTTTTGCTTAAAGAGACACTCCCAAAATAATATCCAAACCACTTACTGTCTACTTTTAACTGAAGAATAATGACGAAGAGATATTTGCAGGCCCATTTATTCCACAGTTCAGACCTGCTTAGTTGTCTACCGGGCACATTCCTTGGAAAGGGACTAAGACTGTCCTTTTCAGCTTCTGATGCACTGATCCCAATATTGAATGTGCAACCTACCACTTGGTACTGAATTTAAAATAAAACGACTCAGCTTATTCTACTCGCAAACGTCTTGGCTTCCAATTTACAAAGCTGTATTCTTTTATCCTCGTGCCCTAAAGTCATGTTTGCTTTAAAATGCAATTTTGGGCTGCACTGGGCTTATCACCGCCCCCACGGATTGCTCTGACCTGCCGGCCTGGCACACACTCACCTCACTCCACCATCTGCCTCCTCCGCCCGGGGGTCAGAGCCTGGTGGGGGGGTCACGGCCAGGGCAAACGCCACCTTCCGTGAATTGCACGTATAACTATTTGGGAGACTTTTCCTCACAGTTTCGTGCTAATTATCCTCCCTCTTCATGATGGAGGAAAAACACAGGTCAAAAACAGGGTCCAGAGCCAGACCTGCAGGGCGTCAAGTCTCGGAAGAAAGTGAGAGGGAAGTGAGTGCCAAGCAGGGCAGGGGGCTCCGTGGCGCCGCAGGGAGGGACTCGGAACCTAACCCGGACCCCTGAGTCACTTAGGGAGGAGGGGAACCGCCGCATCCGGAAGAGGGAACTGCTGGACAGCGGGACAGGTTAATGGAACAGAAATGAACCCCCCTCCGCCACAGGGTTGAGCGCATCTCCCATCAGCAGCGAAAACCGCCAGGCGGTGCGGGTCAGTGGTGTCGGCTGGCGCCGTTTCGCACCCATCGCGGTCACCCAGCACGCGCGGAGGAGGCCGAGGTGTGCCAAGGTGAACCCGCGCGCTTGGGATGTAGGATGGCAAGGCGGCTGAGTCCAGCTTCACCAGTGTTATTATGCACACACCCTCCCTAAGACCTTAACGGGAAATCAAAGTTGTTTCACTTAACAATGATTCCAAATTTCATGACTACATAGATGCACTGCTACCCACATGGAGGGGACTTTCCTTTAATAGTGCTACAACTTTATTTTTCATTTTGGCTATTTTGTTCCTCAGGGTTCTGCCCCTGGTTCTTGTTTTTTCACCCCAAATACATATACGCACACACATACTTGCCTTCAACCTACGACAAATTACCACATCTGTGAGGTTGTCCTTAATAGGATGGATCCCTTATAACACAGGGTTTATTGTGGTTATTATGGAGCAGTGCCGTGCTTGGGTTTTCCCATGCTGGGGTTTTGAAACAGGTACCTGTTCTTAAACGGTTGGATTCTTGAAAATCGGTTTTTTTGACTTCACGATGCTTTTGGAGTATCAACAGACAGATGCCAGAGGCAAACTTGAGTGGAAAGTTTGGGGCCCCCAGCAGGCAATAAAATTCTATTTTCAGGGCCCTTTGGCAAGATCCTTAAATGGATGGAATGTGGTCAACCAAAGTTGACAGCACATTATTTAACACCTCAAAGAACACAGACTTGCTGACAAAAACTCGTAGCCTTAACAGAGAAGAAACACCCAGAGGCTGTTTGTAACAGTCTTTAGGGTCCATAACAACCAGGATATCGGGAAGGTTGGGGGGCAGGTTTGCGGATCAAGCAATCAGGAAGAACTCAAAGACCTTGTAGCTGCTAATGACAACTGGTGATAGAAACCGGAGAGTCCTGTGCTCAATGACTGGAGGCTAGGAAAATTCAAGTAAATTACCACAGGGATTAAGGAGTGACAGAAATTAGTTCCAGGTGGAGAGTCAGAAGGTCTGATAAAGGAGGTAGCATCCAACTGGACTTTGAGAACTGTGTAGGCTTTTGAATTACGGAGATCAGGAAGGTGATGTATTGAACATGGTCAGGCATATCAAGCATCCCATTAAGGTGGTGGGACAAGTTCACCTGATACTTGATGTTTCAACCATTGCTGTGTTTTCAGGCTGTTCAAATAGTTCACTGAGACAATCTCTGATATATCAGAGATCGTAAAACCGGAAGGATTGCAAACTATTCTGTAGTGTTTAAAGGATGCTCCGATTCTAATTTCTAGAGATCTGTCTGTTCTTGATTAAAACACAGGTAGTCAGGGAAAGGGGATAGCTCTTGTGCCTACAGCACAAACTGTCACCATGTAGACAAACTCACCCTGTTGGCATGATTGCAGGCAGGAAGGGAGGAGCCTTTCAGAGCATTTATTTTCTTGGTAAGAATATTGTATCCAGGTTTACAGCTTCTAGTGGAACAAGGAAGTTGGGGATTGGACTCTTAGTTCTCACAGTTTGGAATGAATGCGGAAGAACTGTTACTGTTCCTCATAAAAATTACTGTGTTTACTTGATTTTCCTCCAGATAACCTGGAAAATCTGTAGCTACTACCACATTCCTGAACAGTGTACAAACATACTCACCAAGATTTTGATGTCCTGTTAATCCCAAATTATATTCAGAGTATTACCCCAAGTACATTGAAAAAGAAAGATGTAGGGGGATATGTCTATGTTTCATAGATGGAAGATGTTTGTGGAAGAACCAAGAATAGTGTGTCGGGGGGGAGAAGGGGGAACAGAGGTTAAGGTCAGGGGAGAGTTCAATGATTAGGAATCAATTAAGTTCAAATGATTAGAAGACAGGAAAAGCCTCAAGGAAATGAAATCAAAATCTACTAGTAATAATAAGAGAAGATGGAAAAATAAAACTGAAAAAAGCTATGTCTCCTTTTCTTCTTGAATTGAAATTCATATTTGTTCCATATAGCACATGCTAAGAGGCTCCTCCATTTTACACTGTCTGATGCAGTGTCTAAGTTCGTTTTTCCTTTTTTCCCCAATATTCAAGAGGAAAGTTCCTCATTTACCACTCCTCTATCCCACCCCCACAAATCTACTATTATAGATTTGTTCTTTATTTGTTAGAGGTAGTGATTGTTTAAGAGAGGAAGTTTGGCTCTCACTTAGATTTGTCATTTGCCATTTTTGGAACATTTAGACTTCCTTCCTCATTCTTTTCTGTCTGAAAGAGCTTCTACAAGTGAGTTCTAGTTGATATTTTAGATGAATATGTTTCCAGCCCCTTCAACCCCATACTTTCAGAATACTTGAAAGAATCATTTCTGAGCTTTTACAATTGGATTCTCCTAAGAAGACTGATTTCTGAGCATGTATACTCGGTGTACTAACAGAGTCAAGGAGATCTTTACTGCTGTGGGAAAAAATTACTTTGTTTCAGGACAAGATATATGATTGGCCTCTATTATCATTTATAAGAACCACCAGTACAAAGCATGAGAAAATGGGCCCCTGGCAGATGCATATAGCCATCAATTTTTAAGTGCACAAAGATTTAACTTATAAGAACCACCAGTACAAAGCATGAGAAAATGGGCCTCTGGCAGATGCATATAGCCATCAATTTTTAAGTGCACAAAGATTTAACTCATCATTGATTCAGCAAATAGTTTTTTGGTACCTACTAAGTGTCAGCCCCTGAACTAGGTGCTGGAGATAGAAGACAGGCCCCATTATCACGGAGCTTATAGGCTAGCAATCTAGGAGGGGAGAAAAACAGAAAGTGACTTAAGCAAGTAGAGTGATTACACAGTATGATCGTTGTTTGCCATGATGGAGAATAACCACAAAACAGAGAAGCTACATTAGAGAAGGTGGTCAGGGAGAGGCTTTGTGGGACTGAGAATGAAAATGAGAAGGAGCCAGCCATCTGAGGGGCTGAGAGAATAGTAGTTCCAGGCAGAAGGAGCAAAGGCCTGGGAGGGAAAGAGCTTTAGGGTTTAAAAACAGAAAGGACTCCAACGTGACTGAAGTGTTGTGAGGCAGAGAGTGAGTGAGAAGGCAGGAGACCCCCAGGAAAGCCAGTGAGGCAAGCAGGGGTCAGTTCGTGGAGGGCCAGGTGAACCAGGGTAAGGATTGTAGATTTTATTTTAAGTGAACTGAGTGAACCCATCAAGGGTTTTTAAGCAGGAGAATCGTGATTTAGTTTCCTTTTTACAGATCACCCTAGTTGCTGTGTGAAGAATTGTAGGAGGGCGAGTGTGGCATCTGGGGGACCGGTTAGGAGGCTGTTGTATTAGTGCAGGCAAGAGATGATGGTAGCCTGCACCAGGTGGTGGAAGTGGCAGAAGATGTAGAGCGTCTGGATGCTCTGAGATCTAGTCTGGATGTGGAATCACAGACTTGCAATGCATTTTTTAAGGGGGTAGGGGGGTGGTGATGGAAAAGGAAAAACCAGGACTGACTCCCTGGTTTCTCACTTGAGCAACCATGTGGAAGGTGGTGCCATTTACAGAGAGGGGGAGGTCTGGGGATGGGAACTGAGGGCCTCAGGAGTTCAGTTTTAGACTGGAATTAGATGTTTTTGAACTTGTGTAATCCTTCTCATTCTCAATTAACCTTCCCAAGAAAGCAGGGCCCCTTTCACATCACAAATCCATCTATATTAAGCCCCAGACATCCACTACTAATACCAAAGACAATTCCTTGTCAGCTTTAAATTTGAGATTGGCCAATGGAGATACTGAGTAGCCAGATGGATATGAGTCTAGAGCATTAAAGAAAAAAAATAGAATTTGTTACACTGTAGATGCTAGTTACAACCA
>PVKY010015071.1:0-10322 GCA_004027775.1 Bradypus variegatus | reverse complement strand
GATCTGACACCCAGGGGAGTGAATCTCCCTGGCAACGTGGAATATGACTCCCGGGGAGGAATGTAGACCTGGCATTGTGGGGTGGAGAACATCTTCTTGACTAAAAAGGGGATGTGAAAGGAAATGAAATAAGCTAAAGTGGCAGAGAGATTCCAAAAGGAGCTGAGAGGTCACTCTCGTGGGCACTCTTACGCACAATATAGATAACCCTTTTTAGGTTTTAATGAATTGGAATAGCTAGCAGTAAATACCTGAAACTATCAAACTACAACCCAGAACCCATGAATCTTGAAGACGATTGTATAAAAATGTAGCTTATGAGGGGTGACAATGTGATTGGGAAAGCCATATGGACAACACTCCCCTTTGTCTAGTTTATGGATGGATAAGTAGAAAAATGGAAGAAGAAAAAAAAAGGGCACCCAGTCTTCTTTGTTACTTTAATTGTTCTTTTTCACTTTAATTTTTATTCTTATTATTTTTGTGTGTGTGGTAATGAAAATGTCAAAAATTAATTAATTTTGGTGATGAATGCACAACTATATAATGGTACTGTAAACAACTGAATGTACGCTTTGTTTTGTATGACTGCATAGTATGTGAATATATCTCAATAAAAATGAATTTAAAAAAAGCAAAAAAACTAAACAAAACAAAACCCATCTGTAGGCAATGAGAGAGCTCACTTGACAACAGTTTGTGCAAAAATGAATTAGTAGTTTAGGTGACCACTTGCTTGGACCATAGCTAATGCCAACTTATATTAGGAGCACTATGTCCAGATCCTAGGAGGAGTAGGTAGGTATAATTTTATCCACACTGGTCACATCACGCATGGATGTTCTGTCTAGCCCTGACAATAAAAATGCTATCTTTTGTGTGTATATACTATGCTCATGCCAGGCATTGTGCTAGAGCTTTCTCTCTCTGACTCAAAGAATTCATTGAAGTAGGTACCAATCATATGCCCACTTTACAACTGAAGAAACTGGGGACTCAGATATCTGCCCTAGGTCACACATTAGCAAATGGGAGTGACTGGATTTAAACCCAGGTCTGCCTGAAACCAGAGTCCATACTCTACATCATGGATAAGCAGTATAGTAAAAGACCTGGAAACCATATCAAATGAGGAAAAACTGAAAGAACTAAAGCTGAGAATGGTCTAGGAATGGTAACTGTCTTTAATTATTCAAGGCATTTTGATGGAAGAAGGTCTGATTTGTTTTTACTTTGGAGGGCAGGACAAGCACCAGTGCTTACAGGCTACAAGGAGAGAGATTTTGTCCCAAAGAAAGGAGTCAAATTATTATTACAACTGCCTCACAATGGTTCAAGTTACTTCATAAGGCAGTGATTCTCCAACTGAAAAATTTCAAAAAGGGGTTGAATCATCATTGGTCAGGCATATCCTAAAAGGAATTCCTTAACTGGGATTGGACTAGATGATCTCTGAATTTCTTTCTACCATAAACATTCCATGGTTCTATGAAAGTGGGACCAGGTCAGAAAACAAGGGGTTATATTTTAAAATAAGTTAGATAAGGAATAAAATCATTATTAACAAAATAAATCAAGGTGACTATGTCCATAGTGAATAATAAGTGTTTAGTCTTCAGAATATTAAATGAAATGAGCTTTGAAAAATGGAGGTGGTCCTGGAGGAAAGTTCCTTGAGGGCAGGGCAAGAACAACATCCTATACATCTTTGAATCTCTCAGAGTCTCTCATACTTAATAGGAGCTCAGTAAGTATTTCTTTCAACAATTGATTAGATTCAATTGTTAATCAAAATGAGCACACTCTGAAGAATGGTTCTTCATTCGTCAATCAGGGGCTTTCCTGAAAATTGTTTGCTGATTGATGGAACTGAGTGTTGTCACTATGAAAAGTGTAAAGCAGGGAACTACCAAGACAGGTATTGTGTTTTGTTTGTTTGTTGTTTTAACTGCTGTATTTTATTTTGATGGGCATGTTTTTGAGAATGATTTGAAAGGGCTATCTAAAGGCCCAGTCTGGAAGATATCTGGGTGATCCTTTTGGCGCTACCATAGATTTACTCTGTGATATTGAGGGAACACTGCTGCTTACAATGCATCAATTTTTATTGTTAGAAAATGGAGGTGGGGTGATTAAGAGAGAGAGAGATTTTCATTTCTTAGGAGGATAGAAAAAAATGAAGAGAGGACCCATTTGTGGATTAAGCTCTTCTCACTTCTGCCCCACTCTCTTCTTCATTTTAGTATTTGTTAACCGTTGAGTATCTCCCCCAAATCCAAGGCAGCAAACTAGAAAATTCAGAGATTTTGAAATTCAGAGTCATTGTCTTGCTTTAGTCAAAAGCTTGGTGGAAAAAGGAAGTTGGAACTGATGGCTGAAGTGTTTTAGAGAAGCTATAAATTGCAGTGACCTGTGTTCCTTGCTCCTTTTGTGCTTCAAAGGCACAGATAATTGAGGGTTGACTTGGGGTACCTCTTAAGGGCTATAATGAAGTACTGTATGAGACATGAAAAAGTCAGGAGCTACAATTATCTATGTGGGAGACCCTCTATGAGGGTCCAGAGACATGTAAGACACATCTGGGTTATGCCCAACTCTCTCAGTCTCTTACCAGACTTGCTTATTGATATTTCCTTTCCTAAAGTTAGCCTTCCCTTGACCTTAGGCCAGTGTGATCCAGGGCAATGAGAATGAATTTTGCTATCAAACCTTACATTGGTTCAGATCCTAGCACTACCCTCACTAGGTTGCTTAACCTTAGGCAAATTATTTGATCTCCTTGTGCCTTGGTTTTCTCATCTGATAAATATATGATAATAATGCCTACACAAGAGGGTCTTTGAAGGATTAAACAAAATGTAGGATGTAAAAGGTTGATATGATTTATTTTTCTTTTTCAGTAGTATCTCCTCTAAAGGAAGTCTATATTTTATGCACCATACCACCGACTTTTCCAAGGACTCTAGAACTGCAATTAGGGAAGAAATCTGTTGGAAAGACACAAGAAGAAAAAGAAAGAGCAGGAAGAAAATCATGGAGCTTGTGTGATCAAAAAAGAGACTTCTATTTTGGAAACTTGGGACTCAAAGGGCAGAGATGCAAACGTGTAGTGGAAGAAAGAAATACAATCAGGATTTACTTTAGGGAATAAGTGGGCACAAGTAGTTAATGGGTGTGAACATCTGTTGTCTGGATACCTTCCCAGATCTAACATCTTGTTCCTGATATTGGGGGATACAGCATACTGGGTTCTGCTCATTTCTACAAACCCTTGACTCTTGAGTGAGAAAAGTCATTTCCTGGCCAGATTATGTCCCTACCCTAAATACTGGAATCTGATGCTCAAGCCTTCTGGGTGTCAGAAGAATAGAATCTCTTTAGAGGGATTCTAAGCTTAGGCTTATAGCAACTCACTGGCTTCACCCTTCTAAATTGGGGTGAAATTGGGGAAGAAACAGGGCAATTTTTTAAAATTTTATTTTTGACCAGGAAAGTGTAGCACAGGAAGTTGACTGCTCCCCTAACACATTTTGGAGGATCACCCCCAAAGAGGAAAAAACTTGCTTATCAAGGTTTTCTTTCCCACTTTCTTCCCTATTTTCCACTCCATTCTCTACCCGAGGGAGTGTAACTGATATTGGAGCCCGTAGCGCCGGGTCGGGGACCAGCCGCTCCGAGATGACGTAATGCTTTCTCTGGTACACAAAGCGGCCTCCCCATGGCTCGCAATCTCTCGCCCCTCCCCCTCCAGCCTGGATCAGGCCCCCGCCAGCAGCAGCGCGGGTGAGGCCCCTTTTTGAAAAGCCAGTCCCAGGGAAACAGGAACAAAGGCCCCGGAAAGAGAGCCGAGGCGCTGCTAGGAGGCCCAGAAATAGACATCACGTCATCCCCCATCCCAGCAGCGCCTAGCGCCATTTGGAACCTTCTGATAGATCCCACCATTACGAAGCAGAACGGAACCAGCAGGGTTCACGTTTCCTCGAGCCCCAGCATCCAGCTGACCGGCTTAAGGAGTGGCTTCCTTTTCGCTCTCCACCCCCGCACCCCTATTTCCCGCGAGGCCGCGGCCTCCCCTGGCTGCCAGCCACACAGCCCACGATCTCCAAGCTGCCATCTTGATGCCCCATCCCCCCTGGCCACCTCCCCCGCAGCCCTGAGAGGTGGGAGGGGGGGAAGGGGCACCGCCCTGCGTGCCCCAAGCGGGAGGGTTCGGCCTACCCCACCTCTCCTCCCACAGAGGGAGGGGTTCACGTCCCCCGCATACTCGCTGTTTCTCACCTCCGGCAGCGGTGACAGTGCACCATACACGCCTTTAGCATCCTGCTCTTCCCCACCCCCGGTGTCGCTCTGCAGTCCATCGCTTAAGTCTAGACTCTGTCCGCTGTCCCCTACCCACTCTACAGGCCCGATTCTAGCGTGGCTGGCACTTGCACTCCCTACCAAACTCTGGCCTCTCGTGGTTTTGCAACAGTTCTGACCACCCCAAGCATAGTCTTCCCGACTCTACTTACCAAAGCTAGGTCGGATATTGGTGATCTCAGCCATGTCGTAATTAGAGACTGTTGCTATAAATATTTTTGCGGTGGTCACACAACTCTGGGAACCCCCGGTCAGTGCAGAGGCTGCCGCTGTAGAGCGCTAGGTCAGGGCGGGGGGAAGGTATCTGATGGACGCCTTCTGCGACGGTCTAGTCCCTAGTTGCCAGCTTCGGTTGCCTCTTAAGATGCTTCAAGGATGCGCTGAGCTAAGGATGCAGGTGCAGCCAGACTGGTCCTGATGTGAATTAGGCTCCGCCTCCTTCCGAACGGCTGTCGGCTCAAGACTCCACCTCTGTCCGAATAGTTCCGGAAGGCAGGCCTGTGGGAGGGGTTCTCCCGCCGCCGAGAATTCCGGAGAAGGTCCTGCTGATGGGCTCCGGCAAAAAGTTGGAGGCTAAGTGAGGAAAGCTCTAGGTAGATTATAACATGAAAACCTATAGATCCTGTGATTCCTGTTTCCTGGGCTTAATATAGCTGCAGAATGTTCTGGGTGAGAGGGAGCCCAGGATTTTGGAAAAAACAAAATTCGATACTGCCTGGATATAAGTATTGATTGCCATTGTTACTATGCATTTCTGAAACCACTAAAGGTTATTATGGAAATTTTCTTAAACTCCGGAAGCTTTGGTTAAAGACCAAACCTACTGATGGTTTGCACACTTCTGAAAATTACTAAAGATCATTTAATTGCACACTTAAAATGGATGGATTTTGTGGTGTGTAAATTAAAGCTGTTTTTTTTGTGTGTTTTTTGTTTTTTTTTTTGTTGGAAGTAAAGTAGTTATCTTAGGTTAGTTGTCTTTTTCTTACTCCCTTGTTATGGTCTCTTGGAAATGTTCTTTTATTGTATGTTTTTTTTAATTATTTTTTTATTTTTCATACAGTTGATTATTAAAAAAAAATGAAGACTAACGAAGAGTGCCAAAGTTAATCTGTATTGAATATTTATCTTCGTTGAGCCTCAAGTGCTTAGAGCTGCTTGGGGGATGGAAGGAGGTTGTGGGGATGGGAAGAGAAAGCCAGACAGGACAAACCAACAGACCAGTGAATTCTGTAAAGTCAAAAAAGAGGACACGGATGAAGCTTCAGGTTTCTGGAGACTTCCTTGGCATTTGGGAGAATTGGTTTGATTCGGGTTAGAGTCAGACTCCTGGCGGTTATCTCAATGATTAAATCAATTCCACCCTTCAGTTTGGCTATGGATATTTTCATCCCGTCAGAATCTGTTTACAGACGGGATCATTCCAAACTGATTATTTAAATCCATAAATATTTGTCAGGGGTTCATTTGTAAGATAAGAGAGTTTAATGTGCTTTTTCCAGCTTCGACATTCTGTGTATCTAGTAAAGTGAAAGGAACATGGTTCTAGGAGTCATTCATTCAAAAAACATGTATTGAACTATTTAACATTGATTATGCCCTAGGCACCCTTCTTGGACACTGGGTCAATGCATTAGGGAGCTGGAGTAAGGATACTTAATTTCTGATTAGCTGTGTACTTTTATGAATTTACCTACCCAGCTGAGCCAGAAATTTGTCCTTTATAAACTGGAAGTGATATACTAATACTTGTTGTCTCACAGGGTTGATTGTGAAAACCAAATCACCTACGATAAAGGAAAGCATTTTGTAAAATGCGGAGTATTAAACAGATATAAATAGTTGCTATGGACTAAGTCTAAGAATCTGAACGACCCCACCCCACCCCCGGCTCCCGTTTTGTTTTGTATAAGATACCTCCCTGGGCAGAGAGAGCGAGGTAGTGTATTAAAATTTTTTTTGCCAACAACTGACGTACCAGCACTGTGGCTTCACTCGGCCCTAAAATAGGATGGCGACTATTGTTGAGCGCATGCTCCTTAACGCCCTGAGACATCGCGCACCGCTACGCGGGGGCGCGCACGTCCGTCGCTGCCGTTGGCTGACTTCCGGTGGTGCTGAAGCTGAGTTTCCGCGGGATCAGGCCGGCGGGTGAGGTTACCGGGTCGTCTGCGGTGGGGCGGGTAGGGGTAGGTAGGAACGGGCGGTAAGCTGGATGAGGGACGTCCGGGATGAGGGGTTCAGGCCTGAGGGTGGGCGCGGTGTGCGTGCCGGAAAGTAGGGCGTGATGGTATGTAGTTGGGAATGGGGACTTGGTCCAGGGCTAGCCGCTGAGGTGAAAAGCGCAGCTAGGACCCCTCTGAGTTGTTTTCCCAGAAGGAGGCCTCGCCCTGACTCCCTCCGGGTTGGCATTCGTTTACTCAATTGGTCCGATACTTCTGTGCTCGAGGTTCTTGGAGCCGAGCCCTGCACGCTGCTGACTTTGAATAGTACGTGCCTTTCTGTTTTTCTTCTCTGGACCTCACATAATTCATCTGTGAAATAAAGGACTCGCATAGGCTGTCCCCAGTCCACTCCTTACCCACTCGCCAGCCTCCCTCACAGTGATCAGCGGAATCTTAACGCGTTTATAGAGCCCTAATGACCAAGTTAGGGACATCAGTTAATTTTGGAGGCAATCTCCCCTAGTGTCCTGGAGAAAGTGAATTAGGAAGATATAAAAACCAATCTTATAGTTCGTAGTCAGAGTTAGAAAGAATCTTATTTTTCAGTCCTCTGGCCCAAGTTTTCATTTAGCGCCCTGATAGGTGGGCATTCAGCCCTTGGTTCAGCATTACTAGTGAAAGGGAACTCA
This sequence comes from Bradypus variegatus, assembly GCA_004027775.1. NCBI lineage: Eukaryota > Metazoa > Chordata > Mammalia > Pilosa > Bradypodidae > Bradypus > Bradypus variegatus. The sequence continues at coordinate 3,109 of PVKY010015071.1, read as the reverse complement.
CTGTAACAGAAGACAGCTTATTCTGTTCTTGGACCTATTTTGAGAGTAAAGTTTTTCAAGGTAGAAAGATGAAATCAGTATTCATAAAATGCTTAACCTTTTGGTCCAAATGCTGTACCCTAGAGAAACAGAAATTGTTCAAGACTTCTTTCATTCGTTCATTATTTTCAGGGAACACAGAGTGAATAGCTATAATGGGTCAAATACTGCTAGGTACTGGGGATACTAACTGAAAGAGTTCTTTTCCTCACAAGAACATTGTTTTGAGGGAGATGGGAAGGAGACAGACAAGTAAAGAGGGAAGTGATAAGATGCCTTGTATAAAAAAGTTTTACAAACAGGTGCTGTAGCAACATAAAAGAATATATCCTCCGGTTTAGGTCAGTGTGCCCTTAATATGTGGTAACTAGAATTGAAGTCAAGGGTTCAGAAGTAACAGTACAGAGAACAGTAGGAATCTCCTCTCCTTTGTTTTCAACATAGAATTTCTATTAATATAGCTAAGCCTTTAGTAAACATTGCAACCTTGTTTTTAGATTGTGTCTAATAATGGAAATACCTGTTTATGAAAACAACAATAACAAACATTTATTGATCATTTGCTATCTAGTGACATAGGTGCTATTTTTATTTCCTTTTATGGCTGAAGAAACTGAGATTCAGGTTAAGCAACTTATGCAAGGTCACAAAACTGGAGAAAAGCTGACTTGGGAAACAAATTCAGTTTCACTCCACAATTTGTGCTCAGTTCTACTTCCCCGATAGTCATAATACCTAACACTTTTTAAACATTTTCTATTTAATTCCTATGATAACTCTGTGAGGTAAGAATAGTTACATTTTACCATTGAGGAAACTGAAGCTTAGAGAGAGGTTAAATCACTTGGTCAAGGTAACATAGCTAATCAGTAGTAGAGCTGGGATTTGAACTCAGGCACTCCGACCTCTGCCTCCCATCTCCCAACTAAAGAGAGATTGTGCATTTGGTATGATATGTTGTGTCTATGACTGAACATGAATAAGTGAAAATATATTTGAGGAAATGTTATTACCATTAATTAATATGGTGATAAGAATTGGCTTTTCTCCTTTCAGGATGGAACAAAAGTAGAACTGTTAAAATGTTGCCATGTAAGAAGAGAAGAACCACAGAGTCTCCACAGCATGAGGGCAACCAGGAAGAAGTTGACTTAGATTTAGAGTCAGCTGTTAAACTAGAATCTGACCTGGTTAAAGACCTGGACTCAGTGTCACTGACCTGGGGTCCAAGGCATGGCAGAACTGCTGATCTCGAAATACAATCGATGCAGGGCACAGGAAGTCAGCTTGGTATGGAGGATCTATCTTTGAGCTCTAGGGTACCCCCACAACACACAAGTGTACCAATTCTAGAAGCTGTTGACGTGGCCATCTCTCAGGGAATTAACTTACCTTCTTTGGAGTCTTCCCAGCCCTTTAATATACATATTGGTAAAGGAAAACTCCAGGCCACTGGCTCAAGGAGAGGGAAGAAAATTGCACTCAGGCCAGGGCCAGTTACTGGAGAAGACAGAGGTGATCATCCCATCACAAAGGAGCCTTTTTCAGGCGAGCCTAGTGAAGAAGTCAAGGAAGAAGGAGGTAAGATCTGAAATGTCTTTGGGCTAGATTTTCTTATAAATACCACTTTGCCATTGCCTTCTCCACGGTATCTTTACAGAATGGTATTTCTGGAAGGGGATACTGACTTGGTATGGAATTAGAATTGCGGTGCTCTTAACAACGGGCAATGAACTTTATGAATGGTTGGAGACTTTCTTCACCCCTCCCCTCCCATTCTCTAGATCCTCATTAGCCCTTTCTTTTCTCTGATCCTTTAATCTGCATGCCTGGAGGGATGAACTATGTATGGCCTTTTGTGATTTGGTGGATATCTATGAAGTGGGGCTTGTGAATGAGGGTCAAAGGCTTAAAGGGAAAGTCAACTGCCTGGGACATTGGGAAAGGCTCTACAGAGGAGGTGGCACAACTGTTGGTTCTTGAAGGTTGAACTGTAATTATAGGCATGGGACATGCTAGGCCAAGAACTGTCTGTGCAGAGGCACAGAGGTAAAAGAGGTTGGGGACATAAGATGATTGGATGAAGTGGTGGGAAATGACTTCAGAGTGGTAGATTGTGCTAAGATTGTACAAGGCTTTGTTTTTCTTGGTAAGGTGTTTGAACTTTTCCTGTAGGTGATAGCTATGCTAAGCCATGACTTAACAGAGAATATTCATGCTTTAGAAAAGATACCAACTTTTCTTATTTATTCATTTTGACTAAATTTTTAACTTTTTCCCCTGTTTGCTGAATTTTAAGATTTTTAGTCTTATTTTGTTCTTTCTGGTAGGTTTTCAGTAAGTGGTTTTCCCCCTCTTAATGTATTGTGTCAGTATTGACATTGTGTGTGTTCATAATGGAGGATTCATGTTTATGACTGTACTGTGTTTGAAAACTGTTGAAGTAGTGCTAGAGTTTTCTGAAGCATGTTGTCAAAGATGGAAGCTCTTGAGGAAAAGTGCTCTCTTGTAGAAGTAGCTGTTGGATCTGTAGTTTCTGCCTCATTCTATAGTTTCTACTCCTTCAGAGTAGCTTGTATTATTTATTGGTTCTGAAGCAACTTTTTTCCTCTGGAAATGTAGACAGGAATAGGAGGTTTTTTTTTTTTTATGATGAATTACAAATTATTTTCACTGTTATCCTCCTCCTAGATAATTTATTAGGAAAGTAGAAAAAAATTAGGGTAAATATACAGCTTGTGTCATCTTGCTAATTAAATGGACTTGACCTTTGAGCACATAACTATAAAGCAAAAACAAGAGAGTACATTGTCCTGTACATAGTAGATACTTCTATAAATTGGACAAAAAAAATTGTTAATTTGAAATGACTTATTTTTTTTTTTACAATTTTATTGAGATATAATCACATAACATACAGTCATTCCAAGCATACAATCAGTTGTTCACTGTATTGTCATATAGTTGATCACAATCAATCTTTGAACATTTTCATTACTCCAAAAATAAAATAAAAATTAAAATAGAAAAGAACATTCAAAATATCCCATTCCCTTCCTCCCCCCATTGT
>PVKY010015070.1:0-10327 GCA_004027775.1 Bradypus variegatus | reverse complement strand
AAACTTTATTGAACACTTCTAGAATACATTATAGTCGGCTGTTTATCAGTCTGTCTACTGAACCGCTAAGTGCCCTGAGAGAAGGGGCTCTAGCTTACTCATTTCTTATCTATTCTGCCTAGCTGATCTCTTGTTCTTATTAAGTATTCAGTAAAAGTTTGTTAAACATATGAATGGATAACTGAATTCAAGAATAAACTGTTGCTTGTTTCTTCCCATCACTGCCAAGTTTGTGCTCTGGCATATGGAAGTAGCATGACACATGTAAAACAGATTTGTATATAGAGCTTCAGGGGTACATCAGTGCAAACCTACATCCCACACATGGCAAAAAAGACAAACTCTGTTCTCTCCCCCTTCAATGTCTCTTTAAATATAGCGAGTTGGGCAGCGGGGTCCTCTGAGAACCCATGACAAACCAGCTCAGCATAGTAGCAATGCTGGAACTCACAGAGAGCAGAGCTATGGGAGCAGAGTAGGAGGTGAGAGGGTCCCACCATCAGGCCAGGATAAAGCCCTGCTTACCTCCTTCCTGGGAGTTCATGATACTCAGGGCAAACAGCATTGCATTGGAGAACGTGGTAGCTTCTTCCTTACTTGCAAAGTTTAAGCCGTAGACCTGGCGGGCATCTCGCCACTGGTGGAAGGTTGGTGTTGCCTGATTGTACTTCAGCCCTTTCACGATTGAATAATTGATCACAACCTGGAGAGGAAAAGAAAGAGAAATACGAGTAAATAAATAAAATGTAAGTGAGCTGGAGGGAGCTGCTAGGGACAAGGACATTGTATCCTCTAAGGCTACAAGAGGATAGGGAGCTGGGGATGGTGTTAGCAGAAGTGGTCAGCATTATCAGGTGCTTCTCAGGCCACAATCTACAGAACAGCCAGAGTTTGAACAACCCATCATTTCAATTAGCTCACAATGCCGTGCAGTTATAACCTCCAAAAGGGAAGGTGTGAACTGGAAGTCAGGTTCCCAGGTTCTGGTCCTGGCCCTGCCACCCAGCCATGTGACCCAGGGTGGTCACTGCAGCTCCGTGAGGCTAGGTTTCTCCAGGTGGACAATGACCTTGGCTTTACCAGCCTCATGGGGTCACCACAAGGATCCACACATCATGTACAACTGATATCTGGACTTCAGATGTAATGCCTCTTCAGGGTGAGTCTTTTCTCGTTCATTTTCATGTTCCTATAGCCCTCTGCGTGGTGTCTAGCACTTAGGGATGCATCAGTAAGTGGGTTGGCAACTGAAAGGATAACTTGAGAAAGTTAAGTTAATGTGCCACACAGATATATAGCATTACCAATATCTTTATCATTAACCAATCAATAAACATCAACCAATTGCCAGGAGGAATGCCAGGCCCGCCAGGGAGAGAAAGGACATTCAAGAGCTGACAAGCAGCCAGGGACTCAGCACCAGGTCTGCTGACTTCCACGCCTCAGCTCCTCTGGAACCATCAAGGGGGATTATTTGAAGGCACCCTGACTAGCTTAGCAAATGGCTCAGCGAAGCAGTGGGAGGCCACTCTGGGCTGCAGCCATTATTCTGCTCTCCACCCCTGCCAGCTCAATCATGGGACTTACTTGTTTCTCATTTTCTTTTCTGTACAGTGGGCAGGAAGGTGACATGGTCATGGTGTGCCACCCTCACAGTGGGTTGGAAGATTAAGTTATCTAGGTGGAGGTGTCTAACACGCTTCCTGCACACAGTGGGTTGCCAAGGTCCCACTTGGCACGGAGGCAAGCAAGCAGGGTGTGGACCCGCAGGGCAGCCCTCTGTGAGCAAAGTGGTGGGAAGAACATGGCTTTAGGAGAGTCCCGGACGGTTCCTCAGTTCTCCTCTGGCGTTGAGGTTCCAGGACTCTGTGATCTGAGGTTGGGGTAACTCTCCAGTGCTCAATCTGCCAGGAAGAGGCGCTCAGGAAGGGGCTGTTTCACCCTTGGTGCCAGGAGTGCAGACGCACACGCACACATGGCTGCACCAGAAGCACGGAGCTGACCGGGTTTCACTCTAGGTCATGAGCAGAAAGGCTGGAGGTTTGGTGGAAGACACGCAGGACAAGAACCAGCTGTTCACATCAGAACCTGCTCCCTTCCGCCCTGGGGAGTTCACACCAGGCATGCTGTGTTCAAATTTCTTTCCTTCTCTGTTTTTGGTCTGCACTTTTAGAGGACATAAACCAACTGGAGCGAGCCAAAGGAAAATGCTTTAAATGGAAGGTCTGGAAGCTACATTATCCCAAGAATGGCTGAGGGATACTGAAGCGGGATATAAAAAGACTCTCAAGTATATCATGGCTACTGTCTCCAGGTATATTTGAGGGGTGTTCTGGGGAAGCGAGAGCCGGTTTGACTCAGAATCCTGTGATTTGCAATCTCTGGTTAGCTACGTTCTTGGGGAGGGATTTGAGTAGTTGAGAGGAAGCTGATGCCTCTCCAGAATAATATGGAGTAAGTGGGACCAGCAGAATCACTGAAGGGAACTCAAAGGGACCTTAGAGATGATCCAACTCAAACCACTCTTTTTACAATTGGGAAAACTGAGGTCCAGGGAGAATGAGTGACTCATCCAAAGTTACACAGGAAGTCAGTGGTCAATGGTAGAACTGAAGCCCCTAGCCCAGGCTTTGCACCAAATCATACTGCTTATTGCCAGTATAACCAGTTGCAATCTTTCTTCCTATAATTCTCTCTCTGGACCTAGCTCTGCCCTCTGGAACACTGTAAATCTATTCCTTACTTCAGGAGAAGATTTTCAGATATTAGATTAAGAGAGTGCAATGACACGTCTATAGAGGACACATCCCCGGTCTTTCTGTAAGTTCTCTGGGTTCTTCGTTGCACATGGCTGGTCTCGCATCTGACTGCACGTTCCTGGGTCTGCCACTTCTGTTCTCTCAATGCCTAGTGTCTACGGGCAGCTCACCAGGTCCGCTATCTACACACAGCCCACACCCTTCCTTCACTTCCACTCTTCTGTCTTTATGCCAATACCATACTCTTGATTATTGTGTTTACAGTGAGTCTTGGAGTCTGGTAGTGTAAGTCCTCCAATTTTGTTCTTCAAGAGTATCTTAGCTATTTTAGAGCCTTCATATTTCCACGTAAATTTTAGAATATGTCAATTTCTATAGAATATCTACTAGGGTTTTAATTGGGATTACATTTAATCTATAGATTAATTTGGGGGAGAAAATGACATCTTAACAACATTGAGTCTTCTAACTCCATGAATGTAGCACATCTTTCCATTGGTTTAGGTCTTCTTTGAATTATTTCAGCATGCTTTATTGTCTTCAGTATAAGGGATGGGTATAACTTTAGTTAGAGTTACTCCAAGGTCTTCAAAGTTTTTTGATACTCTTGGAAAATGGTATTTCAAAAATTTCATTTACTATTTATTGCAAATAAATAAAAAAGCAGGGTTTTTTTTTGTATATTGATAGTGACCACGTCAAATCCACTTAATAGTTCTAATATTTCATAGGTTCTTTCAGATTACCTACAGACAGGATCAAGTCATCTATGAATAAAGTGATTTTACGTCTTTTCCAAATGTTGAATCAAAGTGGTAATAGTGGCTATCTTTGCCTGGTTCCTGAATGCAGACGGAAAGTATCATGTTTTCCATAGTTCTTTTTTTTTTAGTTGTTGTTTGCTTGTAGACACCCTTTATCTGATTTAGGAAATTCTTTAACTCCTAGTTTTCTCTTAGGTTTTATCATGAAACAGTACTGACTTTTACCAAATGCTTTTTCTTTACCTATGAGATGACCATATAGCTTTTCTCTTTTATTCTGGTAAATCTACTTTGCATTCCTGGAATAAATACCACTTGTCAGGATTTTCTTTTTAATATTTTAGACTCTATTTGTTAATCTTTTGTTTAGGATGACGGTTCATAATAGTTTATTAGAAATAATGGCTTATAATTTTCTTTTCTTGTAGTGTCTTTTTTTATCAGAGTTATCTATCAGGCCCCATAAGACAACGTAGGAAGGGTTCCTTCTCCCTCTAGCTGCTGAGAGCGTTTGGTAAGACTCGTATATTATTTCTTCTTTAATGTGAGGAAGCACTCACTAATGAAGCCACAGGAGCCTGGAGTTTCCTTTGTGGGAAGGTCTGTAATTACAGATCATATTGTTAAAATAGATACAGGACTATTCAGATTTTGTTTCTTCATGTATCAGTTTTGGTAAATTGTGTTTACCAAGGAATCCATCGTCTCATACATTGTGAAATTTATTAGGACAAGGTTGTTCATAATGCTATCTTATTATATTTTAAATCTGTAGGATCTGTAGTGATGTCCCCTTTTCCATTTCTGATATTGGCAATTTATGTTTTCTCTCTTTTTTGCACAATCATTCTTACTAGGGGTTTATTAATTTTATTGATTTTTTCAAAGAACCAACATTTGGCTTTTTTGCTTTTCTCTATTTTACATCTGCTTTCTAGTCCATTGGGCTTTGTTCTTGGTTTTATTTTTTTCTTTCCTTCTACTTCTGCTGGCTTTAATTTGCTTTTGTCTAGCTTCTTGAGATAGAAGCTTGGATTACTTATTTTCAATTCCTCTTCTTTTTCTAATACATGCATTTATGGCTATAAATTTCCCCATATGCTCTGCCTAATCCCACAAGTTTTGCTGTGTTGTATGTTCATTACTTTTCAGTTCAAAATACTTTCTAATTTACACTGTGATTTCTTTTTTGTTCCATGGCTTATGTAGCAGTGTACTGCTTCATTTCCAAACACCTGGAGATTTTCTAGTTATCCTTCTGTTACTGAGATCTAGTTTAATTCCTCCTTGGTCAAAGAACATACCAATCCTCATTTTTATTTGATGACACTGTAGGCCCAGAATATGGTCTATTTTGGTAATTCAGCTGTGAGCATTTTAGAAGGTTGTATATTATTTGGTTGTTGGCTATAGTTCCTATAAATGTCAACTAGGTCAAGTTGATTAATGATATTCAAATATTTTATGTTTTTACTGATTTCTGTCTCCTTGTACAATCATTTACTTACAGGCATCATAAAAGCTCCAAATACGCTTCTAGATCTGGCTTTTTCTCCTTTTAGATCTATCCATTTCTGCTTTACATATTTTGAAGATTTTTTATTAGATGTATACAAGTTTAGGAATGTTAAAACTTCCTTTTCAATTGATACTTTTATCATTATAAAGGTTCTTCTTTATCTTTAGTAATACTTTTTACCTTAAAATCTATTTTGTCTGATATCCATATAGCTACACCAGTTTCTTTCAGTTAGTGTTTAGATGGTTTATCTTTTTATATCCTTTTACTTTCAACCTATCTATCTACTTACCAGTTTTTATTTTTAAAATAATTCTCCATGCTCTGGCAGGACTGACCTGGCCACCTGCTGAAGGATAAACTATTTTAAATGACTGCACTTCTTATATAAGGACCAACAAATGAAATCCTTGCCTACGTTTTACCTTGGCAAGTGTAGGAGGAAGAGTGCCTTCTCTGTTCTTTTAAAGGAAGGCTTCACAGCTACAATACTGTTTAACATGTTTTTGAGGCCTCTGAGTAAAAACAATCAAGAGCCTATTGCAAAAAAAAATAAGTTTGATAGAGGAGAATTAGTTTCCTGACCCTACATATTCACCAGGATCTAAAACCACAGAACCTACAGGTTGACAAAGGCCTTCAAGGTCATCTCATCCAGATCTCTACCCAACAGTGGAGTGTCCTTTCCAGCATTCTTACCAGATGGCTGCCATCTAGCTCTCTAAGTGTGCGAGATGACACATGCCCTCTTTGAACAGTACGCTGGTAAGAAAGGTCTTTCTTTTACTGAGTTTCAATCTTCCTCTCTATAGCATCCATGCCACTCTTAGTTCTGTTCTCTAGAATATGTAGGAAAAGTTAGATTTCTCCTCCATATGGCAGCCCTTCAGAGCTCTGAAAATATGTCCATGCCCTTTCAATTTTCTCTTCTCCAGGTAAATATCTCTTGCTCCTCTTCCATTGTTCTATATACTATTTTCCACCCAGGCCTCTGACTAGCTGGGATGCCTTCCTCCTGATAGATTGCAGTTGGTGGCTCTCAGATGGGGTCCCAATGCTCTTGGTTACATATGAGCAGACACTCATGTTCATCTAGTTTTACATCTACGTCTTCAGCAAAATGGGGATAATTCCTGTACAGTTACTCTCATGGAGTTACGGGGAGGATGAAATAATAGACAGGAAAAGTGCTCCACCAACCATAAGGAGCATTATACTTGTGGCTATTTGGTCACAAAACCGAGTTTTTTTCTCTCTTAAAATGTCTGACCTTGTAGTCCACACTAACTGGAAAACAGATCTTTGCAAATGAATTTTTTTTTTCTCTTGAGGACCCTAAAAGTTATTATAGTCCAGCTTTCTTGCCATTTTCTCTAATGCTTTGGTTTACTAAGAATCTCCTGTATGTTCCTAGCTAACACTCCCTATCCATTCGGGGAGAGACTATCAACCACATCCTAGAAGCCCGACTCTTGAACACGCAGTTCCAAGTGGAAGGCTGTGTTCTTAACTTCTCTGTCAGACTCCAGAAGACCTCTATGTTAAATCAAAACAGTCTCTTTGAACTTGTAAAGGAGCTCACGGAGGACTACTGCCAGCCCTCCCTTGGGGAAAAGGACTCCTCCCAAAGGGCCCAGCATGTGGTTTCCTCTGAAGGAGGCAGGGAAGTGTGGAGCTCTTGAGAACAAGGTGCATCTGGGTCTCAGGGAACTGAGTTCTCCAGTCCACTCCCCTTCACCTGCACTGAGCTGTCTTCCTAGTGTGCCCAGGAGGGTGACCAAGAGGCAAGAAGGGAAGGGGAAACTTCCCATAATAAAAGCAACCACTCAGGGGGTTAGGAGCTAGATAATGTACCTCCATCAAAGGCTCTCAACCAGGGTCCTACTGCCACCTGAACCCTCCCCACCCCCAGCCCAGGGGGTGTTCTGGAAACTTGAAGATCTTTTTGGTTGTCATGGTAATCGGAGCAAAGGCCACCACATATCCTGCAATGTGTGGCATGGTGCATCTCTCAAAGGCAAAGAAATGGAAGAACAGGGAGGCAGCTTCTAGGAAGTCTTTAGAAAACTTTCCTACCATTAAGCTCATCAACAAGGGAAAGGGATGCCTCTGGAGGTACCAAGAGTTAAAGGTTAGTTAGATTATCTTTTATCAGGAGTCCTGAACTGAAGGAGCTGGCCCTTTTAGCCACAACTTAATAGGGCTATTTTAGCTAAAGCAGCTGCCCATTCAACAGGCAACCCACTAAAAACAGAGTCCGAAGTTTCTGTTCTTTCTTTTCTGACAGCTAACATGCTGATTCTCTCAGAGACAGCAGCTAATCTGTGCTCAACTTAGCCAAGGCTTGACCAACTGTTTAGGGAGAGTTTTTCATAAATGCTGAAACCACAGATCTGTTAACTTTACTGCTAAACATGTCCTTGTTAATCACTAAGAGAGGCAGAGGGACAGCATTAAATTACTCAACAAGGTCACTGTGGTTAAGCGTGACAAGCCCTCCTCCTCGTCTTCACATCATACTACTTGGTCTTGTTAGATGGACAAGGCTGTTACCTTGCTTTGCACGGGTATTTACCAGGTACACTCACAAACACTAGCTTATCTGATTTGCCCAGGAACTACCATTAGGGAGAGGAGAGAAATGACTGCAGATTCTCCAAATCATCTTGCTACTCCCTCTGAAGTAAGACTTGGGGGAAGGGGCTGGTATTCATGAACCAGAAATCTTAACGGCTACATTACAGATGAATATGCAGGTATGAAAGAAAACCCACACCTTTGTACAATATGTTATATTTTTTCATGGCTGCTTCACATCTATCGTTTGATTCTAATCTAACAATAATTCAGTGAAATAGGAAGGGTGTAGGTCACGGTCTCCATCTGACAGATGTGAAAACCAAAGTTCAGAAAAGATAAGTGACTTGCTCAAGGTCTCCTATCTACTAAGTAATGGAAACAAAATTTCTGGAGTCAGATCTTGACCTTATTTTCTTCTGACCTCTTTTCACTGCACTTTTGTGTGTGAGGTGCACGTGTGCACGGAGAATCTTCTACTCCACACTCACCTGCTGGTCTTGTAGCTTGACTCCAACGACTCGGAAGGTGTTGCTGGCGGTGTTGTGGTAGATGTTGATCCTACTGAATCCCTGCTGGCCAGGTTTGATGGGTACCCACTTTTTACTGGTGCCATCATAGACCATCACGGAAGCCCGGGCTTGGCAGATACTCTGTTCACTGCAGAGCAAGAAAAACTTAAGCATCAGCCTTGGCTATGAGGGAGGGAAGCCAGCTTTGCCCTTTCTGAAAAAGGTCAACTACTACTTGACGTAAGGAAACTTTCTAATTGCCAGAGCTTCCAACTGTCTGCTTTCAGGGATAAAATGGAATGGGAAATTAATTACCCATTTGTCAACTGTCCACAATATTCTAGGCACTGTGTTAAGATAATTCGCCTAAGCTTCACAAATGAGGAAGTAGGTATTTACTATTTTTGTAGATGAGAAAAGGTAGTTCAAAGACTTGAAAAGATTTATATGGGTTCACGTGGGTGATTAAATTTGGGATTTCCAATCAGTTTTGTTTGTCTCTAGAGCTCATGACACAGATAATACTCTTCACAACATCTACCAAAATGCTCAATTTATGATGATAGGGTAGCACCATACAAGCTAGTAGCCAATAAAGTGATTAGGTAAACTTCTGAAGAACAGAGGTAAATAAAAATAAACAGATGGCTTGCACCTCACTTTGCTGAAGACCAATATCTAGCAACCTCATCAGCTCAGAATATAAAACCAGGGAAGAAACAGAAAAAGCCCCCAGAGAGAAAAATGTCATCACTAACCAAACTGCTGCCCACAGTATTTGGAGGGATCCTCTCCAAGCCCACTGGCTCCTGATTTATACACACGTCTAATAACCTGGAACATTTACTTTCTCGGTCTCTAGCATATTAGAATTTCCAAGAACTTAATTAGAATTAAAAAGGTAAAATGAGGCTGTTAAAGGCAAGCACATTGAAAACAGTGAGAAGTGGCAGCTATCAGGAAGGGAGCTTCATTTGTGTGTATACATACAAATTAAGAATTGGAAACAAATTTTTAAAGCCTGACAATTTGGGGCCAATTAATATTACAAATAATACAAATAGCGCTATCAACTTTAGTAGGTCCTGAGGTCATTACTGTATACAATAATGGCTAGACATAAGGATGAGACCAAGCAGTCAAGAAAAAAGCCATTATGCTCACTTTATCGTATTTAAGAAGGCAGAGAAACAAAATATTTCAAAAGGATCTCTACCCCCTACCCCCAGTAGCTACTGGGAAACGAAATAGTTGTCTTTATAAGAAAGAGCTCCCATGACTTAGAAACTTCAATGTGGCCCCATGCTGTCAGTTCCTAAGTGTCCTAGAAGGCTGAGGGTCCCCAGGACCCAGATCCCCCAATATTCAGAGATTGTGGATGACCCAGTGTACAGAATTTTATAGTCTTAATAATTTTGTGTACAGTGCAAACACAGAGGTTTTCCATGCCTATTCCCTCATTTCAGTTGAAATGAATTCCTTTGCATATTTTACAGCTGTTAAGTGCCAGCACTGAGCCTCAAACCCAGCACCCCGAGTGTCTACACTGCAAGCCCTCAGCTCTGGCTCTGGGTTGAGGGTCTTAGGAAGGACTGTGGACAGATGTATCAGCAGTGAACTATAAGGTGCTGTTCTGTAACTGTGTAGAATCTTCTCCCCATAATTCATCATTCATTCAACAAATATTTAAGAGGAAATCAGTGGTGAGCAAAGCAGGCATGGTTCTCAAAGAAGACAGCTATGTGATACTGCCAGGGGGGAAAAAGAGAGAAAAACAAGGCACTACTTTTTACTTTCTCTGTGTTTGGGGGTGGAAGCAATGCATCTTTTAAGAGAATATGCTTAGAAGAAGTTGCTCCTCCTCTAGCTAAGTCTCTGGGGCCCTGTCCTTACAAGTCTGGTAGAAATTACAATAAACTATATGCAGAATCAGACAGGCCTTGGTTCAAATCATAGTTCCATTCTAATGCAAATTAACTACAAATCAAGTTATGGGCTAAGTCCTGACATTGCCACTGATCCACTCAGCTGCTAACGGTACTTTGGGCAGGTAGGTGCGTGTGTCAGATGCGTCTTAGGGACTGGGAGAGGTTCTGAAATGTGGCCCGGTATGATTTCAAACACATGCTTAAGTCAGAGGGATCTGAGTTGAAATCCCAGCTCCATCACTTGCTGGCACGTGACCAGGGAAGCCCT
>PVKY010015069.1:0-10330 GCA_004027775.1 Bradypus variegatus | reverse complement strand
AAAACTGAACAAAGATTAAGTGTGGTGATGGATGCACAGCTGTATGAGGGTACCAGGGGCAACTGATTGTACACTTCGGATCTTTCGATAATTGTATGGTATCTGAACAATCACAATAAAAATATAAAAAAAGAAATTACACTTTCAAAGAGTTTGTGAGAACATGGGGAAGTGCTTACATTATACTATTAAATGAAAAAAAGTAGGTTACAAAAACATGTAACAGTTTTTATTTCAACTAATAAAATTCATTAAAATACTGGGAAGAGTAGATTTAAAATTTTATATTCATACTTAATGTGTGAACCTCGGATGGTGGAATTTTGCTTTTCCTCATTCTATTTTGCTTTATAAAAACTGTCTACAACATACACATACAAATTTTACAAACTGTATTTGTACTAAAGTGCACTATTGTAAACTTTTAACCCCGGGCCCAGCCTTAGCTTCTGGCCTCTGGGCTGTGAAGTATCTTGGGCAGTGACGGGGTGCAGCCTGAGCTCCTTCTCCCTGCCGCCTTGTGCAGAGAACTTTGGTTGAGACACACATGGGCCCCCGCTCGTGGACCTGGACCCTGCCCACTGGTGTCCTCTCCCCTGAAGGCCAAAGTGCAGCAGGAGCAGGCCCCCAGTCCTGCCTTCCGCAGCCCTTTAATCAGGCGTCCGGCAGCCTCTCTGTGGGGGTCGCGACGACAGTGCCAGCAGAGCTGGCGAAATCTTGCAGGCAGCCGGGCACTGTGGGTCCTCACCCAATGCCCTGGCCCCACTTGTGAGGAACACGACTGGACACAGGCCACAGACGCTGGGATGTCAAGCCGAGGCTGCGTCTTGGAGGCAGCCTATGGACAGCTGGGCTGGTGCCTCCCAGAAGCTGCTCCTGTCTCCACCAGGGTCTGGTCTGAGCACCGGCTCCGGCCGGGAGCCCCCTGGGCTGCCTGTGGCAGCACTGCACCTGTCTGGGCAGGAGACAGCCCTGCCTCGGGCCCCTGCACGGAGACCCTCTCCCCAGCTGGGCCTCTGCCCTAGGGTCTTCCTTTGAAGCTGGTTGCCTGGTGCCCTGGCGCTAGGGCAGGGACCTGGGACCCTGATGTCCTCACCCCAGGGACACCTCTGTCCCCCTGCTGTGCACCAGCACCTGTTCGAAGAACCTCTCCCTTCAGAGCTTTACGCCCCATTCTCAAAGGAACTTAAATTTCCACGGGTTCCTGCTTCCCTTCCTAAGGAGCAGAGATGCCCTGTGCTGCCCCAACTCTGGTCAGCTCTGAGAAAACTCCCTGGTGGCAGGTGTGTGTGTGGTCGGGGCAGCACTTTATGTGATCTATTCACCTCCACAGACGCACCCGCCAGCAGAACTGTCACTGTTTACAAAAGAGAAGGCAGACAGTCTCCTGGCACATGCACACACTTTGTCTCCCTTCCCTGCCAGACTATTTCTGAAAAGCGTTTTGGCCAAATGTTTTGGCTGTTTACCACCAGAAAGTGGCTAACTGCACTCTGAGCTCTGGGCTAGGCCGCGCCCGGACGTGACCGTTCTCCGGGCTGGCCCTGCACGCCAGCTCGCTCTTTGCCACCAGCACTTCCCTCGGGGGGGGGGGGGGCAGCAGAATTGGTCATGTTCTTTAAAGCCCCTGCTTGGCTCCAGTACCCTTGGATATCTGGTGGCATCTGAGGAAGGTCGCCCCGCGCATCCTTCTCCAGGGAGGAGACCATCAGGCCCATCTGCCTCAGGGCAGCCGCATGTCCCCAAAGCTGTTGCCGCCGCCTCCTCTCTGAAGCCCTCACCGGCCACTCGCCACCTGAGCCCAAACCTGGAGCCCTCATAGACGCTCTCCCCCCGCCTTCCGGCCCCGTCCCTGGCCCCCCTACGCGTGCCCTAGGGGGAGGGGTGGGCGGGGCGGCAGCTGGAGCCGGGGGCGGGGGCGGAGGCCAGATCCAGAAGCCAAGTCGGGGGTTCAGCGGGGAGGCCCTGAGCTGCAGGGGGAGGGCAGGAGCTGGGCGCAGCGCTCCCTCAGCTTTCCGTGTCTCAGTTGCCTCTTCTCTAACGAGAGGTGAAAATGAGCATCACAATAGCTAGGACTGTTAAAGCGTTCGGAACGCTGGCTGCGGGTGTTCACAGCCCCACGGCGAGAGCCAGCTGACGCGCGGCTGCCCCGCAGCAGGCAGCGCACTGCCCGAGCCGCCCCGCCCACTCCCCGACCCCGGGCCCCGCCCACCCCGCCCGACCACGCCCACTCCGCCCCGACCACGCCCATTCCCAACCCGGGCCCCGCCCACCTGACCAGCCCCGCCCCTTATCCCGGTCCAGCGCACTCTCCCAGCCCCCGCCCTCCTGGGCCCCCACTGAGCGTTTGGCGGCGGTGGCCGGAGACCCCAGCGGGGCGGGTGCGTCTCTGCACCTCTCGTCCGACCTGTGTGCCTGGAGAGGCGGCGGCGGCTCTGCTCCGCTTTGGGAAGGTTCTCTGCGCAGGAAAAGAACCCACCACCACCAATACTTGCCGGGCTGTGAGCGCTTCAGGACGGCTTCAGGCCCGGAGCGGGAGAGGCGGCAACTAGACCTGCGGGGCGCCAGCTGGAAAGATGGGGTGTGCCGGAGCTGGCCTTTTCTGGGTGCTGCTTCCTGCTCCTTGCTCCAGCGTCGCTTTCTCCAGGCAAAGCGGAGCCTCCGTTTCAATCCGCACGGGCCGCAGCCGTGGGCACTGTGCTCCAGGGCTCCCGCACAGTGCAGCGGGGGGACCCCAACCTAGCCTGCCTTGCTCCTACTTAAGACCCCGCAATGGCTCCCTATGACCTTCGTGACGAAGACCAAAGTCCAGCCCGCCTCCTCATTCCAGCCTCATTTCCACCCACTCGGGGATGCACTCACTGAGAAACTGGCTGCCCTGCTCTGCCCACCCCGGCGGCCCCGAGCCGACAGGGCTAGGGCCTGGGGCAGGCAGAGGGCAGCAGCCAGGCCCAGGGAGGCTGGACAGCACCTCTGGGATCTGGGGGTCTCTTGGTTCTCACCTACTGGGGGGCCAAGGCTCAGAGTCTGTCACAATCAGAGCCTTACTCTGTGTAGGGAGGCCGGATATGTAAATAAATATGTATGTACTCATTTAATAATGGCTTTATTATATAATTCATATACCATACAGTTCACCTATTTCGAATGTACAGGTCAGGGGTTTTTGTATATTCATACGTATGTGCAACCATCACCATAATTTTAGAACATTTTCATAATCCCAAAAAGAAACATTGTGCCTTTTGAGCCACCACCCCCTATCCTTCAGTCCCAAGCCACCACCAATGTCCTGTCTCTGTAGATTTCCCTATCCTGGGCATTTCGTGCAAACAGAATCGTGTAACATGTGGTCCTTGGCGTCTGGCGTCTATGATCTGGTGTGTTTTCACGGTTCTTCTTGCTGAAGGCTGGATCAGCTCTCCACTCCTCAGTGGCTGAGTGATATCCCACTGTGTGCGGCGTTTTGTTTACCCGTTGTCAGTCGATGGACCTGTGGGTTGTTCCCCCCTTTTGGATGTTAGAACAGTACTGTTGGAAATACTAGTCTACACGTTTTTTTGCGTGAACTTCTAGTTTCATTTTCTCTGGCATGGGCCTAGGAGTGGAATTGCTGGGTCATATGGCAACTGTTTAACACTTCGAGGAAGTGCGGGGCTGTTTTCTAAAGCGGCTCCGGGCAAGCATTTTTTTGCGAGGCCCTGTGTATGTTAGTTTGAGTCAATCAGATCAGTACGTCTGCTCTGTATGGCCATCTCGGGGACGAACGGCCCTGCCGGCCTGCGGGAGGACCGTATAGGCTCGAGTCCGGTGGGTCCCAAGCTGCGCAGAGGTGTTAGGTTTGGGCCCTGGGCCCTCGCCCCACCCCCGCCCTTAGGATAGAGCCTCCGCCCCCCACCCCACCCTAGTAATCCTGCAGACGTGCAATAAACCGCCCCCACCCTTAGGAATCCTGAACATTTCAAATTTTAAATTTTCCCGCTCCCGCTTTCAAACCAGCCAATGGAAACTTGCCAGCTGCCTCCTCTCCCCAAAGGAGCCACCGAGAAACTGTCATACCTAGACCTGCCAGCCTCCCCGTCCCTGGACAAAGAACTTCCCGCCAACCTTCCTTTGTAAGTCCTCCCGCCATTTTCTTAGGCTTCGGCCGGCCTGCCCACGGCCGGACAATAAAACTCCTTTTGATCGGGTTTTCTACTTTTCTCGACTGAAAAACCTAACACAGGGTCAACGACTCCCCCAAGGAGACTCCCGGCGCCGGGCCCAGGCCAGGGCGGTCTGGGCTCAGGACTCCTGTCGGACGCAAAAGTCGCTCCAAGAAACCTGGGGCTCAGAAGGGATAAAGGGATCGAAGTATCAAAGTGAGGACACATCAGGATGCCGTCCTACAGGCCGGCTCCGGCTACCTAGCAACTAGGCGGCATCCTTCCCAACAAGCACTGCTGCTAGCGCGGAACGTCGACCACAAATCCCGGCATGCCCTGGGCCGCCGGCGAGGACGCCCGCGAACTACAAGGCCCACAATGCACCGCCCACCCTTTGCTGGCCGTCCCCTGCCCGGCTCTCCTGAGACCCCGCCAAGCGGGCGCCACGACCCCTTCCCGGCGGTCCCCGCGCCGTGTGCGGCGCGTACTCTCGCCAGTGACCCGGCGTGCGTGGGGTCAAGGCGCCGAGCGGAGCGGCTCGGGGCCGCGGCGCCATGCGAAGGGGCGAGCGCAGGGGCGCCGGGGGGCTGCGGCCGGGGTCCCCCGTGCCCGCGGGCAAGGCCTCGCTGGAGGAGCCGCCTGACGTTCCGCCTGCGGGGCCGGCGGTGGGGGACCGCTCCGAGCCGGGCGTGGGTCGCCGGAGCACCGAGTCAGAGGTCTACGATGACGGCACCAACACCTTCTTCTGGTGAGGGGCCGAGGGCGGTGCGCGGGCCGGCGCCGGAGCGCTCTGGGCTTGGGAGCCTGCCTCCGCCGGCTGGAGCCTTTCCCACAGAGTATCTTCCCCCAGCTGCGAGTCGAGGGCCGGGGCCGGGGGTCGCGAGGGGCGTGGCCAACGCCTTTTTCCCAGTTGGCGGGGACGACAGGGGCGGGACCCGCCGTTCTCTCTCCCTCCCCGCCCGGACTCCTAAAGCCACGGAGACCCGGGCATATCCTCCGTGCCCCCGGCATGGTGTTGGGTGGCACCAGCACCCTCTCCTGGTGACCAGCTCGGCATCTCCCCGACACGGGTCTTTCCTGGTTCCTGCCCTTACCTTAGTGCAGGAGCGTACGCCACGGGTTCTCCGCAGACATCCATCCCTTCGCCCACTGGCTGGATCCAAACCTCCTCTCCCCTGTGTCCATCGTTTTCGGAAAGGCTACCCACTACCTGGTTTTTCCGTTGTTAGGGGTGAGGAGGGATTCCATCTTCTCTCCGACTGTTCCTGGCTCACTCTCCAGCGCTTACTTTCCTTCTATCTCCCTATTTTGGAAGGACTTGGCTCAAAAGTCACCCCAAAAAGGTTTCCTCTGACTTCCCTTTCTAAAATTCACCCGTCTTCCATCATGTCACCCCTTTTTTATTTCTCCACGGTATTTGCAAGGCTGTATGAAATTATGCATACGTAATTTTTTCTTTATGCTGCCTGCCTCCCCTTCCTCCAGCACATAGTAGTAACATAAACTACCATGCATATCCTACTTACTATATGCCAGGAGTTTAATAAATTTTGTAGAGCAAAGGTTTGTTCTCTCTCCAGGTGCCCTTGCCAGGCCAGCTCTTCTTCCCCAGTACAACTCAGTCCCAGCCAAGTCTTGAGGCTTTTGCCCCGCTTTCTGCTTTGCCCCACCCAAGCCATGGCTCTTCCACCTGGTGGCTCTGTGACCTTGGGCTAATCCCTTGGCCTTTCTGAGCTTCTCTTTCCTCATTCTTAAAATAAAGACAAAGCCTTGCTTGTTTCACAGAAATCATATACTAGATTGTATGCTTCACCAGAGGATGGACTTTTGGCTTTTGTTTACTGCTGAGTGACTTATTCCTGTGTCGCTGAAGAACAAGCCACTGATGGCTTTTGAATCCTGTATTTCGCCCTGGGAGGACAGAGGTGACTTAGATGTGGCTTCTGCCCTGAGAAAGCCCATGGAGAGAGGGACGTGGACTTGGGAGTACAGCTGGCACAGTCCTTAAGAGATTGAGTTGTAGATGTGTCAGAGTGCAGACCTGGTCAGCAAACAAGAAGAGGCTGATGGGGAGGTAACTGGTATTCCCGAGAAGGTGCCACCACACAGCCCGAGACTGCAGAGGGAGGCATGCACATGGGGCCATGTCCTGGTTTGGCTTGTGAGAGATGGTAGAAGTGGTGGGAAGGAAGGTTTGGGTAGCAGGCAGCCTTGGACCCAGACAAGTGGGACATCACTGGCTGAGCCCTGCTTTAGGAAGATAATCTGCTCTCGTGGCCCCAGAGCTGGTCTTGGCCCATGTGCGCTCCTCTGCCTCCCAGCCAGGGTCAGCATTCTCCATCAGGGTCCTGCTCGGGTTGGCTGCCCGGAGTGAGGGGCCCAACCGAGCACGTTCCCTTCAGACTCTGCAGTTGGGAAGGGTGTCCTCCTGCCATGCACCTGGTGACCTCTGAGGTCCCTGAGGGCGGTTGCTAGACTTGCTTTCCTTGTTGGCCACTCATTTATTCCTTCATTCAATGTGTATTTTTGGAGGCCCCATTAGGTGCCAGTTAGTGTCGTAGCAGCTTCCGCAAAGAACTAAATGAGAAGCTTAAATTGTGGCACAGTGAACTGTCGAAGACACAAACCTTGCTGGCCAAAAGGATGCGGAACTGGCAGGAGCTCGGCAGTCCTGCTGCGGAAGGAGTGGGAGCCGCACAGGTGCTTGTGCAGACGAAGTTTTGATCTGATTGGGACGCAAGTGTCCGGACTCCTGGCCGTAGCAGGGCTTACCTGTGGCGAGTGCTGATGGTGCTGGCAGGCTTCCCAGGAGAGGGGATGCAACAAGTTACCCCCCCTCGCGGGCCTCCTGGGCGGCGACTCTGACTTTGCCGCAAAAGGTACAGAGTTGTGAGCTCCTGGGCGCAGGTGGCTGGTCTGGTGGGGCGCCGAGAGGAGCTGGGCGGGCTTCATGCCTGGGCCTCTGCTCACCTGTGCAGGGAGGAGCGCCACGTTTGTTTCAGGCATGTTATCAGATGCCTGCCTGATGAGAACTACTTATGCTTTCCTGAAGAGCGTTGCTGCCTTACTTTCTTCCTTTTTTATTTTTAATATGTATATTTTTTTATTTACAGAAAAGTTGTGTGTAAAACTAAGAGTTCCCATATACCTATCCCGACTATTAACCCCTTGCATTAGTGTGGTACTTTTGTTTCAATTGGTGAGAGAATATTATTATAATTTTATTATCTGTGGTCCATAGTTTATATTAGGATTCCCTGTTTTATTATAGTCTTTTGCTTTTGTTTTTTAAACATTTTTATTCTAGTAACATAAATGCAACCTAAAACTTCCCCTTTTAACTACAAACGTGTAATTCAGTGGTGCTGGTTACATTCAGCACAAAACTTTTCCATCACCCCAAAAAGAAACTCTTCAATTTAAGCATTAACTCCCCATTGCCTCCCCACCCTAGTCTTTGGTAACTGGTGTTCTAGTTTCTGACTCCTATGAATTTGCTTATAACAGTTACTTCCTGTTAGTGAGATCATGCAGTGTATCTCCTTTTTGTGCCTAGCTTATTCCATGCAGCGTGATGTCTTCATGGTGCTTCCATTTTATCACGTGTCAGAACTTTATTCCTTTTTGTGGCTGAATTATGTTCCATCGTATGGCTGTCCCACATTCTGTTTATCTGTTCATCTGTTAATGGACTTGTGAGTTGCTGCCATCCTTTGGCTATTGTGATTTGTGCTGCTGTGAACATGGGTGTGCTCTCAGTTCTTGTGGGTATATACCTGGTAGCGGGATTGCCGGGGGACATGACAGTCTGTACTTCCTGAGGAACCACCAGGCTGTTTTCCACAGTGGCTGCACCATTGAACATTCCCACCACTATGTACAAGGGTTCCTATTTCTCTGCATCTTTGCCAATGCTTGTTATTTTAGGTTTCTTTAATAATTGCTATCCTAATGGATGTGAAGTGATAACTTATTGTAGTTTTAATTTGCATTTCTTTAATGGATAATGGTGTTGAGCATCTTTTCATATAGTTATTGGTCATTTGAATATGTTCTTTGGAGAAATACCTTCAAATCCATGGCCCATTTTTGAATTGTATTGTCTGTCTTTTTGTTGTTGATTTGTAGTAGTCTGTATATAAATCCCTTATCATATGTGTTTCTGAATGTTTTTCCCCATTCTGTAGGTTGTCTTTTCACTTTCTTCCTAATGTCCCTTGATGCACAAAAGTTTTTAATTTTGATGAAGTCCCATTTATCTATTTTTTCTTGTGTTTCTTGTGCTTTTGGTGTAAAGTCTAGAAACCATTGCCTAATAAAAGTCGTGGGGGTGCTTTTCAAGGTTTTCTTCTAGGAAGTCCTCGTTCTTATATTTATATATAGGTGATTTTGCATATGGGTATCCACTTTTCCCAGCACCATTTGCTGAAGAGACTGTTCTTTCCCCATTGTTAACAATCAATTAGCCATAGATGTGAGGCTCTGTTTTAGACTCTCAAGTCAATTCCGTTAGTCTGTATAAATCTATCCTTGTGCCAGTACCATGCTGTTTTGACCGCTGTAGCTTTGTAATAAGTTTTAAGATTGGGTATGTGAATCCTCCAACTTCAGTCTTTTTCAAGATGATTTTGTTTATTCGGGGCCCCTTACCCTGCCATATAGATCAGAAGATTGGCTTTTCCATTTCTGCAGAGAAGGCTGTTGGAATTTTAGTTGGAGTTGGGGGGCTTGCGTTGAATCTGTAAATTACTTGGGATACAATTGACATCTTAACCATATTTAGTCTTTCAGTCCATGAACATGGAATGTCCTTCCATTTATTTAGGTCTCCTTTGATTTTAGCAATGTTTTGTAGTTTTCTGTGTATAAGTCCTTTACATCCTCGATTAAATTTATTCCTAGATAATTAGTTGTTTTCATAGCCATTGTAATGGACTTTTTTTCTTTAACATTCTCAGATGTTCATTACTGGGCTATAGAAACACTACTGATTTTTGTGTTGATCTTATACCACGCCACTTTGCTGAATTTGTTTATTAGCTCTAGGAGCTTTGTTGTGGATTTTTCAGGATCTTGTCTTCTGCAATTAGGAAAATTTTGCTTATTTCCAGTTTGGATGCCTTTTATTTCATTTTGTTGTCTAATTCGTTTGGCTCGAGGTTCCAGTACAGGTTGAATAACAGTAGTGACAGTGGGCATCCTTGTCTTGTTTCAGATTTGAGAGAGAAAGCTTTCAATCTTTCACCACTGAATATGATGTTAGCAGTAGGTTTTCATATATATTCTCTGTTATGTTGAGGAAGTTTTCTCTATTCCTGTTTTTCTATTTTTATCAAGAAAGGGTGCTGCATTTTGTCACTAGGCCTTTTTCTGCATCAGTTGAGATGATCATGTGACTTTCTTCCTTTTTTTTTTAATGTGGTGTATGATGTTAGTTGATTTTCTTGTGTTAAGCCGTCCTTACTTATCTGAGATGAATCTCTCCTGATCATGTTGTATAATCTTTTAATGTGCTATTGGATTAGGTTTGTCATATTTCTTTGAGGATTTATACATCTATATTCATGAGAGATATTGGTCTGTAATTTTCTCTTCTTGTGACATCTTTTCTGGCTTTGGTATGAAGGTGATGTTAGCACCTCTTCAATTTTTTGGAAGAGTTTCAGTAGGATTGGTGTTAATTCTTCTTAGAATGTTTTGTAAAATTCACCAGTTAAGCCATCTGGTCCTGGGCTTTTCTGCTTGGGAGATTTTTTTTTTTAATTCAGTTTTATTCAAACACATGCACATAACATACAGTCATCCATGGTGTACAGTCAGCTGTTCACAGTAGGATCATCTAGTTACGCGTTCATCACCACAATCTATTTCTGAACATTTTCCCTACATCAGAAAGAATCAGAACAAGAATAAAAAATAAAAATGAAAAAAGAACACCCAAACCATCTCCCATCCCATCCCATTTGTCATTTAGTTTTTATCCCCCTCTTTCTACTCATCCATCCATACACTAGATAAAGGGGGTGTGATCTACAAGGTTTTCACAATCACACTATCACCCCTTGTAATCTACATTATTATATAATCATCTTCAGGAGTCCAGACTGCTGGGTTGGAGTTTGGTAGTTTCAGGTATTTACTTCTAGCCATTGCAATACATTAAAACCTAAGAGGTGTTATCTATA
>PVKY010015068.1:0-10323 GCA_004027775.1 Bradypus variegatus | reverse complement strand
CTCTTGATTATGAATTTAATAACGTCCAAACACTTGGTTTAACAACGAAGACCCAAGTTTACCTGTTCAGCTCAGCGTTTCTTGAATATGCATTGTGCACCCCCTCCTCGCCTTCCATGTTATTTAAGCTGCTCCTAATGCTCTACCAGCCACTTTTGATGTGTGAAGTATTCTCCAAAAAGTCACAAAAACATCATAAATGATTATTATTCAAAATCTGGTGCAATGATTTTTTACAGAGTTCCACAATTACTTAGTTTCTTAGGTTGTTAAGGTCATTTTTATTAGAATGATTATTATTGCTAATTATTAGGCTGGAGAAAAGTTTAAAAGAAACCTGGAATGTGGTAGAGAAAATACATGAAAACTCTAGTGTTCACAAATACTGTACATAGTTACCTTTCAATTATCCCCAAGAATAGTGGGGAGTCATAGCAAACAAAGAAATGGCCCCCAGATCTTTTGGTATAGACCTGATGCCTCTTCGAAGAAGAATGGCACGGGAGATGTGAGATTTATCATGACCAATGGAAATCAAGAACAAGCCAGGCTAGAAAACAGACATCTTAACAATTTGAAGGCCGTACAGCAGTATGGTTTTTGTGGTGCTGTTAAATCATGAAATGTATGCATCATTTCATGAACTAATGAGAACCTGTGAATAATGATTTAGATTTATCAGTGAGGCAGATTGGATTCTGATCTACTGGGCAGTCAGTGGAAGAAAAAGGCATTACTAAGCAATTATAAATGGAGAAAGACGATACCATTGAATCCATTCAATCATTTGTTAGTCTCTGAAGATATAATAAGGACTAAAATATGCATAGTTCCTGCTGTCATGGATCTTGGGGTCTAGAATTTGATGTATTGCAGCCAAGACAGGAGGAATGAACTCCTTTAAAAATAATCTGGTAGTGTATTCCAGACCTGGACTCCACAGAAAATAAAATATTGCCAATTAGAGAAGTTAAATTTGGCTGTGCTGCCTCCTTATTACTGCAGTGTGATATTGTCTGCTAATTGAGTCTCCCATCCTACTCCCATATCTCGTTCCTTTACTGTTCATATAGTGTGCACACAGATGGAATGTGCATGGTTCTTTTTTTTCAAATGAATAACAGGAAACATTTTGATGGGCATAAAATGGAGAAGGAATGAGGAAAGAAAAACTGGTTCTGTATAAATAACCCCTTTTACTTGAGTGGTAGCATATTCAGTGAACATCCACCTTTTCCTACAATGTCATTTTGCTCTTTCCATATAACAAAAATAATTTTAATAATCTTTACAAACTTTGATAGATAGGCTCAATGGACTTTTTTAAAGAAAGGAAGAGTTATAAATATTTGAACAGAGTTATTACACATACATATATGCACAAATTTGTACCTACTTATATGGATACATATATATGCATGCAATTCATGCATATATAAAGATATACAGAGCTAATTCAGACAGTAAGCATTGTCTTCAAGAAGAAAAAAATCTCCTGTAAGTATATTAGTCTTATGTCATTTTCTTTTCAAGTAAAAAAAAAAGCATCTTTTTGTTTCATTCCCTTTAATGATTACTATAATATAATAAAGACTTAAAGCAAAGATACTTTTGATACTGGCAATGTTGGTGGCAATGGGTGTATAGTGCTGGTGGAAATAACTGGTGAAAACTGTCTGGAAAGGAATTTGTCACTATAAATCAAAAACCTTAAAAATGTATATGTTATTTGATCCATTACTTCCACTACTAGATATTCATCAAAAGAGGTATCGACATAAAAGATGTATTTACAAGGATATTCATTATAACATGGTCTATAATAGAATAAAACTAGACCCAATCTAGCTACAATAAAGTACACTGGATTATTCATAGAATGCATTCAATTCCATACAGCCATTCAAAATGAAGACATATCTGTATGTAAACATGCAGAGGTGTCCAGATATTCATGATATACTGTTAAATGGAAAGGGGGTCTGATAAAGGTAATAATCATATACAGTAATGCATTTAAACCTCACTGATATTACCAGTGGTTTATCAATGAAGACAATTAGCCTAGAGATCTTGTGGGATTTGCTGAAGATACAACTAGTAGTAAGTGACATCTGAGATTTAAACTTGGGCAATCTGACTATGGAATTTGCATTCCCTATCACTCCAATAGAATGCCTGTGGCATTTGTTACAGCAGCAATGGTGTGTTAAAACACAATTGGCACTCTGTTCCAGCAGAGTGAGCATCTGTATATAGGGTCTCTTTCTCCCTCCCTTCCTTCCTTCTCCTCCCTCCCCTCTCCCTCTCCTTCCCCTTCCCCCTCTCTGTTTTCTTTCTTTCTTCTAACCATGCTTCAGTTTTTATGCTGTATTAAATGGCCTGCCCTACAAGTAGATTATACAATCTGAGCACAGCTCCCTTCCCGTAAGTCTGCAACCCTACACATGCTTTCAGGAAAGGCTACATTTTCAGGGACTGAAACTTTAGCCACCACTGCCTGCTGCTCTTGTCTGAGCTCTGCGATTGCTTCATTATTTCTCCCCTGAGGATCCAATGGATTTGGTTCAAGCACCATTGAACGTGATGCTGTATTAATTGCCCTGGAGGGTAGCGAGGCCTTTGAACTGTGGCTGTGAGGGATATTTTGCTGTAAGACATGTGTCAGCACTTGGCTGGTTAACTCTGGGGCTGGGCTGTGCAGCATGCTGGGACCAAGGATCTGGAAAACTACTTCGCATCCTAATCTTACATCTGTTTTCCATCATATGGTGAGATTGACTGGCCATTCTAATAGGGAAGCGTCATTCTTGAATAGCCGGAGTCTAAGTACAAATATTGTACTGTCAAAGAATATCAAGAATTTTCCATCATTTTTTCAAGTTCTCCCAAGCAGCTGGCACACATAGGTGAACGGGTGATGCAATGGATTAATTGCCTGATCTTTCACCCCAAGGGGAATTGTATGTGAGTAAGTTATGTGTCAGCATTATGATTCTGAAACTTAAATTGAAGATGATTCCTCTGCTCTCAATGAAAATAAAACCTCATTTCCATTGGCCTAATTTTGAACCCATTCTAGATTTCACACGACACTTGGAGCTTATTCATACTCAATTTAAATGCAGATTTACACCTAAACTGCAATCAACACCTTTCTTTCAAAGAACATAGAGTAGTCTATTCAGCTGGATAAGTCAATTCTTTCTTCCAATACTCCTGAGTAGTAACTGCCATTCTCACTGCTACAGACCAAGGAAGAAAGTTTGCAATTGCTAATAAGTCTAGTTTATACTCCTAGATTGCAATCCTAGAACAGCAATTTTATTACTAGACTTCTGAATATAAGTTCACTGTTTCCTCTGAATGCAGTGAGCTCTCAAACAATTTTGATCACTATCACTCTTAGCTCTGCAATCAAATCTGAGCTTTATAATGGTTATAGATATATTTGGGAAATGCATAGTACGTGGAGAAAATAAAGCAAATGCTAAATATCCTCAGAAATACCAGTTTAAAGAGTTATTTATTCACAAAGTTTTGTGATAAAAAAATAAATGTAAAAATAAGCATTGAATCTCTTCCCACATGCCACCTTGAAAACTTGTTCCCTTACGATATATCCACTCTTCCTGATTCCTGGAGAAAGAAGAAGGAGAAAGGTTGGGGAAAGCTGGGTTTGAGCCTGGTAAGAGGGTTTCAATAGTGTACATGGGAGGAGAAAAGTGATTGTGTGCCACTAAAACACTTTGCTTGGAACCCTCAAGTAGTGCATTGTGTTTTTCTTTCTTTTGGTTTTTAACTAAATTTTTCATTGATTGGTTAGTAGATTGAGCTGTAGAAAATGCCACCATCCTCTTGGTTGCAATAAAGCTATCACAGTGTACTGAAAACTGTGCTGTTTTTCTGGTTGTTATTGTTGGTTTTGTTTTGTTTTTTTAATTCCAGGTTTGCAATCTGGGATCTGGCTCAAAAAGCCTCTAAATACGTACAAGATGGATCCTAGAAGAGATGCTCATGGAGAGCCGTCCAACGGGCAATTTTTCCAGTCCTAGATATTTGAAGGAGGCCAATGCCTTTGGAGTCCTTGAGATTTGTGGTTAATAATCTTTCTTCCTTTGACTTTTCTGGGGCCTTTTGCATCAAACTTCTGGCAAGTTTTAATTATTTGGTATCAGTAGTTCTGATGGTGATTGTTAGCTCCAGCCTGTATAACTAGAATCCACTAATTTACTGAACAACTGTTTTTTTGAGCTCATTTTCTTTCTCATTTGCAAAATGGAACTAAAAGTGTTGAGAGGAACGAGAGTGGTTGTGTGTGAAAATATTTTGTAATCCTTAAGTATCTTGAAAGTGTAAGTTGCTATTACAAGGTAGGAAAGATGAACAAAAAAAGAATTGGAAATCTGAAAAAGGGATCTGAGTGAGGACAAAGATCCATAATCTTAGGTTGGCCAGTAAATTTGCAATCTGTGTTTTAGGGTCTTGCCTTGTAAGAATCACTATGGCCTAATGTAATAAAAAACATGGATTTTAATTCTGGCTTTACCATTTCTGGAGCAAGTCTTTTAATGTCTGTGAGCCTAAGTCTCTTTGCCTTTTATATGAACAAATATGATTTAGCCTGTGTATCAATTGTGTCAATTAAATGAGATGATCTTGTAAAAGGTCCAACAAATAAATGGTTCACAAAAGATGGTTGCTTTCATTTTCTTGTTGTAATTATTGTGATTATTATTATCATTGTTTAATACTACTATAACAAAAACATTACTTATAGCATAGCATCTTTATAGAAATAAAGAACAAAATCTACATTATGGCTACATTATTACTGAATCACTTATTTTCTATTTAAAGAAAGTGAAAGTTTTTGTAGAGACATAAAACTTCTGTAAAGAAAAAATACATAAATCATGGAATGTCTGACATAAATAATTCTATTATCATAAAATTATTAAGTATGAAGTACTAGAAATATTTCTATGAGAAACTAAGATCTAGCGTCCTGTACTACTTTTCCCCTTTAGATAATGTTTTACTATTTTTTTGCTATAGTATTTGTAGTCTGAATTTTAATGTATATAGGGATCACAATGAATTATTTAGACAAATCAAGTAAATGCTAATTTAAATATATGTGTATATAATTAAATATATATAAATGTTTTCCTAGTCAAAGTTTCATATGTAGCCATAAAAAGGTGCATATGTCTTTAAGAGCAAAGTGAATTCACCATCTATTCTTCACTAGAGTGCAATAGTAGGGATAAACTGAACTTAAGAATAAAAAAATTAAATGTATATCATCTACAAAAGACAAAAATGTTTATTGTTTATTCCAAAAAGAAATGGAAAACTTGAAGGTTCAGCAAAGAAATCATGGTTTAAACCAATGATGTAGAGCCTAACATGAGTATGCATACTTACCTTTATCATCCAAAAAAAAACCCCACATTTTATTACTTTTAATACACATTTATTCTTCAATTGTCAATCCAACCAATAACACTAGTAACTCTAGATCCAACCCAGGAAGAACTATTATACCCAAAGTGCAAGCAATTAAAGAAGAAATAGATATATGGGATCTCCTCAAAATTAAATACTTTGCATGTGAAAGGACTTTGTCAGAAAAGTAAAAAGACAGTCTACTCAATGGAGACAATATTTGGAAACCATATTTCTGATAAGGATTTAATATCCAGAATATATAAAGAGATCCTACAGCTCAACAACATAAAGACAAACAACCTAATTAAAAACTGGGCAAAAGAAAGAGCTAGACACTTATCCAAAGAAGAAATACAAATGGCTCAAAAGTTTATGAAAACATGCTCAACTTCACTGGCTATTAGGGAAATGGAAATCAAAACCACAATGAGGTACAATTTCACACCTACCAGAATGACCAATCACAAAAAAAAACAGAAAACTACAAGTGCTGGAGAGGATGTGGAGAGGCAGGTACATTTATTCACTGTTGGTGGGAATGTCAAATAGTGCAGCTGCTCTGGAAGGTAGTTTGGCAGTTCCTCAGAAGGCCAAGTATAGAATAGCCATATGATCCAGCAATCCCATTACTAGGTATATACTCAGAGTAACTGAAAGCTAGGACATGAATGGACATTTGTAAAGGATGTTTACAGTGGCATTATTCATGATTGCCAACAGACGGAAACAGCCCAAGGGTCCATCAACAGATTAGTGAATAAACAAATGGTGGTGTATACAAACAATGGAATATTACACAGTGGTAAGACAGAATAAAGTCATGATGCACGAAACAACATGGATGAAACTTGAGGAAATTATGTTGGCCGAATTAAGCCATGAACAAAAGGACAAATACTGTATGGTCTCATTAATGTGAACCAACAATAATGCGCAAACTCTGAGAGTTAAATTTGAGAACACAGGTTATCAGGAGATGGAAAGATGGTAGAGACTGGGCATCTGATGCTGAAGGAGTACAGAATATTTAACCAGATTGATTGTAAATGTTCAGAAATGGATAGCACAATATTGTGTGATAATAGCACAATATTGTAAGCATAATGAACAAAGGTGAATGTGAAAATGGTTGAAAGAGGAAGGCTGGGGCATGTATGGCACTAGAAGGAAAGATAGAGGATAAAAACTGGGACTGTATAACTTCGCAAAACCTGGAGTGGGCAATGATGGTGGTTACTTATACAAATGTAAGAAAGTTTTTACATGAATGAGGACAAATATAGGTCACTATTAAAAGGTGTTAAAAATGGATGGTATATGGAAAAAGTGCAATTAATACAGTAGTTAACTGTAACATTGTAATTATTCTTTCATTAATTGTAACAAAGACAATATTCCAAAGCTCAATGTCAATAAGGAGATTATAAGGGGGGGTGTGGGACTTTTTTTCTTTTCTTCTTTCTTTTCAGAAGAAATGGAAATGTGCTCATATAGATTGTGGTGGCGAATGCATAACTATGTAATTATACCAGGAGCCATTGATTGTACCCTTAAGATGGCTTGTATGATGTATGAATAAAAATTATTTAAAAAATAACAAGAAAACTACGTGTGTTGGAGAAGATGTGGAGAAAGAGTTATACCTATTCACTGTTGGTAGGAAAGTAGAATTGTGCAGCCCTTCTGTGGCAGTTCCATAGGAAGCTAACTATAGGGTTGCCATATGACCCTGCAATCCCACTAAGTACATGCTCAGAAGAACTGAAAGCAGGGACACAAATAGGTATTTGCATACTGACATTCATGGCAGCATTATTCACTTTGCCAATGAATGGAGGCAGCCCAAGGCTCCATTGACTGATGAGCAGAAAGGTGAACTGTGGTGTATACATATGACGGAATATTGTGCGACTTCAGAAAGGAATGAAATTGTGAGGCACGCAATAAGGTGACTGAAACTTGAGGACATTATGTTGTGTGAAATGAGCCAGAAACAAAAGAACAAATCTTGTATGGTCTCACTAATATAAACTGACTATAATGAGAAAACTCTAAGATTAATTATATTTGAGAGAATAAGTTATCAAGAGATAGAAAGTGGGCAGAGATTGGGCAACTGATAATTAAGGAGTACGGAGTGTTCAGTAAGGTTCACTGTAAAGGTGAGGTTCTCCTCACTCTAGCAAAAATGCTGCATTGATGGTGAGTGGCCACAGTTATACTATAGTAATCTTGAGTATTACAGCAATGATAACTGGAATGGACATGTGTGGTTTTTAATTTTTTTATTATTAGTGGTAGTAGTAGTAGTATCTGTAAAGCATGCAGCATACGCCTGACTCATAGTAAGTGCCGTGTAACTCAAGATGGATGGATGGATGGATGGGTGGGTGGAAGGATGTCGCCATTAGAATTCAAGAGAGCGGGATGCTGTAACTTTTTACAGAAGAACATGGCAAAATGTTTTTGTGGTAGTTTGGAACTATTTGTACCAAAGAAAATCATTTTCTTAAAGCTAATCCATTCCTGCTATTGTAAACCTACAATAAGTAGGACCTTTTGATTAGGTTACTTCAGTGAAAGCATAGCTCAGGGTGGGTCTTAATCCTCTTACTGGAGTCCAGGATTGCTGGTGTTAGGAACAACACATGGCTTCTGCTGTTCCCGCGCGCAGCCTCTGTAAGCAAATAGCTAACTGCCACGTCTGCTTCTGTGCAACGCTTGCTTGCTCCCCCCTTTATAAGGACTTAGCTGTAAGCGCCAGGTGCGACTGTCATTTGCAGCCCCTTTGGGCACCATGTCCCCGGACACCCTGAGAGCTCACCCCTGCGCAGGTTAAACTTGGCCAATAAAATAACATCTTAAACCCTGAAAGTCTCCGATATTTTTTCTCGTGTTTGGTGGATTCAACATTTGGAGGCCCCAGCGAGATCTCCCTCAGCGGAGTTTTGGTTCGGAGACCAGACGGGCAGCTCGAGCTAAGTACTTTTAGAGGATCCTCTTTTGGTTTCTGTGCTCCGGCGCAAACAGCCCTGAGGTAGTAGATGGGACGTTGCCTGTGACCTACCCAGGGACTTTCAGAGGTGGGACGCCGCTCTCTGGAATTTGGTTTCAGTAACCTGAGAAGTGACCGGTCACGTTAGGTTTTCTCTTTCTCTGCGCCGTGCTGCGCTGCGGTTAGTTTCAATTTGTGTGCCAGGCAAGTCTGAAAGTTCATGGTTTCGTGAAACTGTATTATTTGCTGCCTTACTTGTCTGTGTAGTGTGTTTCTTTTCGTTTTTAATCCTGGGCCTCTCCAGGATGGGACAACAGGAAATGGTGCCGGGTTCCCCACTTAATTGTCCCTTAAAGAATTTTTCTAATTTTCAACAACAGGACCACCACCAGACCCCGAGTTCCTGTGAAAACTGAGTCAACTAAAATGCCCCTCCTCCAAACCAACGCAGAGAGGAGCTGGACTCCTCTCTCCAGGGCACTGGCGGGTTTGTAAGCCTGTCACATACTAGGGGAGGCACCCTTTATGGAAAAAAAACTTTCACCTCCCACGGGAGGCGCGACACCGCTCTGCCTCCAGCGGGGGGGTGGCGCGGCTGTTCCGCCTCCGGCGGAGGTGGGCGCCGCCGTTCAAGACAGGATAGTACGGGAGGCCATAAAGGCAGTGCTAGGGGAGGAGGGGAAGACAATGGCTGGGAGGAGAGAAATAGAAGACATTCTCCCTTCCCAGCCCCCGACTTGGGACCCTAATACCGCTGGGGGAAGGGACGTGCTCCTCCAGTACCGCCGGGCTCTGTTAAGGGGGTTAAAGGCAGCGGCAAAGAAACCCATAAACTTCAGTAAAGTTAGTGAAGTCATCCAAGGCCGGGAGAAATCACCAGCGGCATTTCTAGAGAGGCTTATGGAGGCATATAGGGTATATACCCCCCTTAACCCCAAAGGAGAAGAAAACAGGAGGTTAGTAAACATAGCTTTTGTAACTCAAGCAGCCTCAGATATAAGAAAGAAATTACAGAAGATAGAAGGGTTTGAAGGAAAAAATAGAAGCAAGCTATTAGAGATAGCCCAGAAAGTTTATGTAAATAGAGATGACCCAGAGGTAGGCAGAGCCAAAGAGGTTGCCAAGATCCTGATTGCTGCCCAACAGCCCCCTTCCAAGGGGAAAGGGAAGGGGGAACCACAGAAGGGCCAAAGACGGCGAGTAAACAAAGATCAGTGTGCCTACTGTAAGGAAAAAGGACATTGGAAGCGAGAGGGCCCCAAACTGAAAGCGGACGGCCAGGGGCCAAGGCAGGGCCCCGAAGTGCTGTTCCAGACCCTAGACTGACGGGGTCAGGGCTCCATTCCCGTCAGCTCCCAGGAGCCCATGGTCACCTTAACAGTCGAAAGTAAGCCAATAGACTTCCTGGTCGACACGGAAGCCACCTACTCAGTTCTAAAACAACCATGAGGACAAATTCAGAAAGCAACTACCAAGATAGTAGGGGCCACGGGCAAGGCAGAGGCATACCCATGGGCCACTGCAAGAATAACCAACCTAGGCCCGGGCACCATCACCGACTCTTTTCTAGTCATTCCAGATTGCCCTTATCCGTTGCTTGAAAAAGACTTGCTACAGAAACTCCAAGCCACCATCACATTCAGGCGAGTAGAAAACCCTACAGAGGGCAGAGAGGAAGAAGCTGGGGTCAGCCTCGATATAACTGTCCCTCTGTCTGAGGAGTATCTACTTGCCACTATCCAGGAAGGTAAGGAGAATACCGCGGGGGTCCCAGATACTCTATTAGCAAAGATACCTGGAGTGTGGGCGGAAATCAACCCACCGGGCTTAGCCACACATCAACCACCCGTCCTGGTGCAGCTGTCGAGCACGGC
>PVKY010015067.1:0-10287 GCA_004027775.1 Bradypus variegatus | reverse complement strand
CATACCCATCCAAAAGCTTTTATCCAGAATACGTGAAGAACTTTTATAACTCAATAACCTCACTGAGAGAAAAAAATGGGCAGAAGACTGAAACTTACACTTCTCAAAAGAAAATGTGTGGATGGAAATACGGACGTGAAGAAGCGGTCAATGTCCTCGGTCCCGGGGAAAGGCAATTAGGCCCACAGCGAGGCGCCACAACCCAGCGGCAGCAAACGCCGGGAGGCCGAGGAGCGGCTGGGACTGCATCACTGACGGCAATGGAAGACAGCAGGGACGCTGTGAAAAACCTGGCGGTTTACAATAAAACTAAAGCTTGCTTCACGGGCTCACTCAGCTGCCCGCCGGCGTCCCTTGACACCCGTCTGGGCCGGTTTCCCCAAGGACAACGGGGTCACATCCAACCACAAGCACAAACAACTGTGGGGAAGTGACATTAAAACAGAGTCAAGTCACCCCTACAGGAAAGCAGGCCTGGGAAACTGAGGCACCCAGCGGAGATGGACCCCAAGGCTCCTCCCTGAGGCTGGGAGGGAGGACGGCGCGGGGCTCGCTCGTGGTCACCCTCACAGAGCCTGTCCTCAATGGGCCTCTTCAGCCAGCGTTCACAGATGATGTCCAGAGCCTGAGAGTTTCCTCTCGTATGCTTATTTTAGAACTTAGAAAGTGATAACACAGCCAAAAACCATATCTAAAAACTAGGGTTCCTGTTGGAGTTAAGTACGATATTGCACCCTAAGTGCTCAGCAACAAGGATGACAGAAGTGGGGTGTGGGGGGAGAAGGGGGGAAGGGGGAGAGCAGCCGCAGCTGGGACCCAGCCCGGCTGAGGAGCATACTGGCGGGGACCAGGGACGAGCCCAGCGGCTCCAAACACGCCGTGTGAGGTGCCTGAAGGGGGCTCGCCTGGCAACAGGGGGAGCAGGAAGATGGAGCCACGGTGACCGGGAAACCCAGGTGGGAAGGTTCACGAGGAAAAGGCAGGACGAGCAGAGGGGAAAGAGCCCAGGGGGCCGAGTACCCACCGGTCTGTGCGGTTTGGGAACGTGCACCCCGGGCTGCCGGGGTTTCAAACCCCAGCTCCACACGTCTGGGCTGGGCACCCGGGCAAGCCACTCGGGCCTCGAGCTGTTTCCTCATGTGCAAAGCAAGGCTAGGGTCCACTTTCTAAATAAATGGGCAGCACACCTCACGCTGAAACTATAAAGTAAAAGCATGCAAAGGCAGCTGGCTACAATTTCACAACAATGGTTTTTTGTGTCTTCTAACCACGTTAAGGTCACCTTCCCTTTTCTGCAAGTAAGGCCAGTTTGTTTCACAGTTACGTGAAATTTCCTTTAAAACACTTTTTTCCTGCTCGTTTACGTCTACTAGTATGCCTTAAAAGTGACACATCACAGGGTTCAAAGTTCACCAGTCCGTGCAAAGAGGTGAGGCTGTGGGAAGAGCAGCCCCTCGATGGCCACCACGGGCTGTGAGGGGCTGACCTGCTCATTCCCCGACGGGCAGCTGGGGCCAAAGAGCTAGCCCGACACCGGGGTCCACTGGAGCTGCGGGCGGAGCTGGAGGCTGTGGGGATGGGGGGCCGCGCCAGGTCCTGCTCAGGAGGGCAGGGACGGTGGCTGCCCACTAGCCCCCCCCCATCCGTCCATCCCGTTGTGGGACCGTGCAGGAGGCAGAGTGCTCGGTCAGGGGTCCCCAGCATCCCGTTTCTGCTGCTTCTACTTTAAAAGCAACAGATGCTGCAGGCAAGCTAAGTGTTCTCTCTGGGCCGTGGCATCCTGCTCTCTGAAACGGATGCACCCCTGCTTCATTGCCCCCTTTCCCAAACAGGGTGGCTGGAGACACCCTTCAGAGACGGGTGGGCACGAC
This sequence comes from Bradypus variegatus, assembly GCA_004027775.1. Taxonomy (NCBI): domain Eukaryota; kingdom Metazoa; phylum Chordata; class Mammalia; order Pilosa; family Bradypodidae; genus Bradypus; species Bradypus variegatus. The sequence continues at coordinate 8,416 of PVKY010015067.1, read as the reverse complement.
GCCACCAACTACCAGGTCAGCTCAGCCCCTCCTGCAGGAACTGCCCACCCCCGAGCACAGGCCAGGGCTGTCCGAGTGCGAGCTGCTCGGCGGAGAAGGCTGGAAGGCAGAGAGCTTCCCAGACAGACCCCCAAACCCACACGCTCCGTTGGGAAATAAACCAAAAGAGCCGTGAGGTCAGGGCCGGGGGTGATGGCCCCCAACACAGTAAATGTTATCGCTGTCACTGAACCGGACACTAAAAAAATGGCCCCCCAGGCGCCTCCAAACCCTGCACACTTCCAGTCCTCACTCTCCCGTCTCACTGACAGCTCTTTGTGGGTCGATCCACCGACGTGGACTGCGAGACGCAGCAAGGGCTCTGCCCAGGACGGTCAGTTTCGACGGCAGCGAGCAAGCCGGCCCTGGCACCCCACTTCTCCTGCAGACCCTCAGCACACGCCACGGTGGCTCCCGCCCTCGCCCAGCGTGCCCAGCAGCCCCGAGCAGTCCTCTCCGCAGCTTGGGCTCCCTGAGGGAGGCTCCCGAGGGAGCAAGGCCCCCGAGGCAGGGTCTCTCCGGGATGCACCCTCTCCCAGCATCCCCACCTTGGGGCCCTGCCCTCAGCCTTACCCCGGCCAGCCCGCATCGGGCAACGTCCTGAAGGCAGGCAGGTGATGAGCTGATCGAGCTGGCACTGTGGCCTGGGGTCAGGTGCGGCCAGCCCACAGAGGGGGGTGGACAGGCCCAGACACGGGAGCCGCGGCTCCAGGAGCACCAGAGGGGCCCTGGGTGAGAGGCATGGCCCTGGCACCAGCAGCCCTCGAGCGGGGCTTGCACTGTGCCATGGCTGCAGGCAGGGCAGGCCCCTGGGCCCACGCAGGAGGGTCCGGTTCCCAGCCTTGGGGCCAGAGAGGCAGCCCCCCCCACCCCAGGCTGAGCTGGCTGGCGACCTGCCGTGAGGATCCCGGCTGGCAGGAAGCCCCCACCCATCACCCTGCTCAGCCCTGCTCCCACCCACGGAGTGGGCTCCCCCTGTGGAGGCGGGGTCCTCCTCAGGCACTGCTCTCACAGGGGCAGCTGCAGTGGCCTGCTGGCTACGGGCGCCACTGCTCTTTACGTCAAAACACAGACGGCCGTTTGGGCACTTGGTTCAGTAACTGATGCGGGTGCCCAGCCTGCCTGGCCAGGCTAGGGGATGCCGCGTGGCGTGACACACAGCAAGGCATGGCAGCAGGAACCAGCCTGGCCTGTCCAAAGTGTGGCGGCCGTTTCCTGGGCGTCCCCAGCACGCAGCAGGTGTCAGACGCTGCGCCGCGTCACAGCTCGACCACCTCCTGAGGGGCCCACACCTACACACACGTGTGCACACAGCTTCCAGGGGCTCCCTGGGCTCCCCGAGGTCCGCTCCTGGACAGGAACCGCCGGCCTGGGGTCGTGCGTTCAGGGCTTCACACTCACCCCTTTCCATTCTCACAACGTGTCTGCGAAGGAAGGTCTACAGTTGTGACTACAGATGAGGAAACGAGGCACAGGGCAGTCACGGCAGGCACCGTGGGGCCGGACCTGACTGGGCAGTCTGGCTCTGGGGTCCCCGGGCTGCTGCACAGCTGCCACCAACCCTGGGCCGACAAGCCCCGATCTCACCGCGGCCCCTCCTCTCACAGACGGCTCGCTCCTTCCGGGAGAGCCGGGCCTCGGCCTGCCCACCTGCCGGTCGCTGCCCAGAAGCCCAGGACCTAGGGCTCATAGCATCGCGGCCACAGCCCTCAGGCCTCTCGCCCTGCAGCCCGGCCAGCCTGCCAGGACCCAGCACGTCCACTGCACACGCACGGCTCAGCCCGACCCACCACATCCACTGCACACGCACAGCTCAGCCCACCCACCGCGTCCACTCCACACGCACGGCTCAGCCGGACCCAGCACGTCCACTCCACACGCACGGCTCAGCCCGACCCACTGCGTCCACTCCACACGCACGGCTCAGCCCGACCCACCGCGTCCACTCCACACGCACGGCCCCGCCCGACCCACCGCGTCCACTCCACATGCACGGCGGGACGGATATGAAGGCTCTCGCCAAACACCCTGCCTGAGCCAGCGAGTAAATCACGCCAGCAACAAAAAATGCAGACATCACCCCACAGCCATATTCCATGAGGTGCCCATCACTCTGCGGGCCAGCTCGGCTCCCACAGAGCTCTCGGGCTCACCCACCTGCTCTGCAGATGGGCGGGGAGGCAGCCAGGTGACGCCCCTCAGCACCCCAAAAACAACAGCACGCTCAGGAGGGAACAATCTAGCTTCCAAAATTCCTCCACAGCCACCAGGCCCCAAATGCTGCCGCCGATACATAGCGGAGAGGCCCCTGCAGTCAAGCACTGACTCGCTCTCTCCCTGACCCAAGCACCAAATGAGACAGAGGCACAGAGAGAAAACATCTCCCCGCCGTGTAACAGCTCAGGTCCGGCCGGGGAGGGCTGGCGAACAGACCAGGGAGACCCCACAAAAGAAGGGAAAGGGCAGAAGAGCTGGGAGCTGCAAACAGGCACCGGGAAGACACTCCCAGCGGCCCAAAGGCACAGGACGCACCTGCCAAAGCGCTCAGCCACCAAGCAGACCCCCCCCTCCGAGATGAGACAGCCTGACACAGGGATCCGCACATGTGCCCACCTGGGCTGACGCCGGCGTGGGCCGCGGTGGCTTCCTGAGCTGCCGCACGGGGGGCTGGCACGCAGCAGGCACCACCAGGGCTTGCTCAGCGGGTGGGGAAGCACCATCTGCCCGTCCCCAGCGGGCACCGAGTGCCGTGGAAGGTGCACCAGGAGCTGCCGCCTGCTCTCTGCAGCGGCTGAAGGGTTCCGAGGCAGAGGGCCAGGATGTGGCAGTGGGCTTGAGGATGGTTCAGGAAAAACGCTGTGTGATTGTGCACACATCCACACACACAGGAGCGGCAGGGAGTGAAAAGCACGGAAGGGAAAATGCGAACACGTAAATACGGGGAATGGACATATGGATGGCCTGTGCGCTCATTTTATTCCTGCAACTTCTCTGGAAGTTGGAAGCCATTTTCAAAATTTTTTTAAAAAGTCACTTTGTTAGCTAGTGAAGCAGGAAAGCGGCGTAAAGAAAAATTGTTAACCCAAGAGCAACATCTGCCGGCGGTCAGGGAAGGGCTGCAGACTCGGAGGCACTCGGGACAGGCTCAGACTGCTCAACTCTCCAGATGCTTCTCCAACCGTCAGCCTCTCCCACTCGCAATGAAAACAGTCACACTCTCCCTCCTTGCTAACTTGCATGCCACACACAGGAAAGCAGCCTGTGGGCCACAGTGGCACGGTGCCACACCGAGGCCCGGCCCATGGGAAATCTGCCCAGCCAGCCTCGGCAGCTGACCATGGCACAGGGGCGAGAACCGCGCCCTGGATCCCAGCTGCTCACCCTAAGCAGGTCACCGCGCCCCTCCCAGCCAGCCTTCCCAACACAGGAAAGACGCTCCCAGTCCTGCAGCTCACCCAGGGGCCTGGCCCACAGCACGCCCTTAGAGGGCCGGGTGACGGGGCAAAGGGAGGCTGCAGGGTGGTGCTCTCTCAGGGGGAGGCCGGGTGTGGCAGGGGCACCTCGGCAGAGCCGTGGGTGAACCGGGGCACGATGTGTCTCATGATTAAAGTTGGATATGCACATTTGCAGATCCGCGCCTGGGTGCTGCGTTCCCTGCACAGGGGGACCACATCAGTCAGTGGCCCCAAATGCCCACCCATCCTGCTGCCACCACCCTTACCTCGGCGAGGTCCCCAATCTCTTTCCTCGCCTGCCCTGGGGGACACGATACATCCTGGGGGGCCACCGTGGCTCACCACAGGAGGAACGGGGGCAAGGGGTGGCCCCATCCGTCAGAGTGCAGTATTCAGAGGACCACTGGGACAGATGAGGGGGACAGAGGCCAGCCCCTCGACCAGACCCCACACCCCAGCACAGACCTACGCGGGGGCCTCCTGCACAGCCTGCCCCGCTTCAGCAAGCGTAGGTGGCCGGTCACTGTGCTCCTACACAAGGGGCACCTGTCACCCGTCATGTAACACTGAGTTACTGGGCACTCCGAAGGAAGTGGGTGCACGCAGCAACACTGGCGGAAGCTTTCGGAACTGCCGCCGGCCACTCGGCAGGACATGTAGACAGACTGGCAGAGGGAAAGGAGTCGGGACATCAGTCACCCCTACCCCCAGGCAGGAGACGCTGGTCCTGGAACCAGCGACACCCAAGACAGACAGGAATGACGTGTGGCTTCACCTCTCTGAGCTCAGCGACCGGATCTGCAGAAGCTGGGCCTCATCTCTGGGGCCCAGGAGCCAGGCTGCGGTGACACTGCACCTCTCCACGGGTTCACTCCTTTGCTAGTGAACTCATCCCCACTGGCTCTGATCTCTGGGGGCCCCTATGGCACCCCCCTTCTGCAGGGGCCTTTCCCTGCCTTCTCTTCCTAACCAGTCCAAGCTCATGGTCAGGAGCAGAAGGTGACCAGCTCTACCGGGAAGCCAGGAAGAGAATCATGGAAGACCCTGGGTGGAGCAGAGGCTTCCAGGCAAACAGCAAAGCACAGAGCCAGGAGGGACAGCAAGCTGGGGCGCCGGCCTGCAGAGGGCCAGGGAAGGCTTGCGAGAGCCACCGTGCTCTTGAGCCCCCCTTGCCTCCACCCCTGCTTTACACCCCGAGACTGGGTGGCTCCCGCCACAGATGGGCCTGGACGCTTTTCTCCCCGGCCCTTTCCTCCACACACAAAAACACCAATAATGCAACTGTCCGAATGCATTGCACGTATAGACACGAATACATTAACAAACGCGTTTAAACATTTTCTTTGGCCTGAAACTTCACGTTCCTCCCACTTTTGCGCGTTCCAGGCGCTGCACCTCCTGCACTTCGGGGGGCCTGGCGTGGTGTGGTTTTCGGCGTGCACTTCAAGGGAAAGGGGGGGTCCAGCAGAAAGCGCAGGTAGACACAACTATCGGGGCCTTCTGGGTGCCCCAGGCTGGCTCCCCACGCAGACCCGCTTGCACGCCCGTCCCAAGAGGGGTGCCCACGCCATTTCCCCGCTCATTCCGCCCACGGAGCCCTCCCGGGTGCCGGGCGCAGGGCAGCGAGGCCGGGTCAGCCTGGGGCCCCAGGAGGCCTCTGCCGACTCCGAGGGCTTCCCGACGGCAACCCCCCGTTGGGGTACAGTGCGCGCCCCGGGTGCCGCTCAGCAGCCCGGAAGGGGGTTCCAGGCCGAGACCCGGGACCAGGTGCCGCCACCGGCGGAGCCCCGCGGCGGCGCCCCCACCCACCGCCAAGCTCGCGGGCCGCGAGCGCGGGGACCCCGAGGCGGCACCCCCGGCCCCGCCCCCGCCGCGCACCTGGCCGCAGCGGCTCGGTGACGGTAAGCACGAGCAGGAAGAGCAGCAGGAAGGCGCCGCTGTCTGCCTTGGGCACCATTTATCCTCCGTTCATGGTCCCCGGGGCGACCGCGAGGCCCCGCGGGGAGGCCGGACCGGGCCGGGCCGGGTTGGGGAGCTGGGGGTCCCGGCCGGGGCCGGGCGCGAGGTGGCAGCGGGGGACGGCGCGGGCCTGGGCCGCCGCAGGGCTGGGCGCGAGCTCGCGCGCACTCCCCGCCTCAGGCCTCGGGCTCCGGCTCGGGCTCGGTTCGGCTCCGGCTCCGGCTCCGGCTCCGCGCAAGATGGCGGCCGTCCTGTTCGGTTCCGCGCGGCCCCGCCCTCCGCCCGCGACGCCAGCACGGACCAATGAGCGCCGGCGTGTGGGGCGGGGCCGATGCGCGCCCGGAGGCCCGCGGGCCAGTGGCGACGCGGGGAGGCGGGGCCTCAGCGGTCGCGCCCGAAGGGCGCGAGGCCTCAGGGGGCGGGCCCGAGGGAGGGGCGGGGCAATAAGGAATGGAGCGTGCCATTGGCTGAGCGGGGAGGCGGGGCTCGGGGGCGGGGCCAGGGCCCCGAGACGCAGGGACGGAGGGGCGAGGCCGTGCTGACGGACACGCCAAGGGGCGGGCCCGGGGCTGCGGGGGCGAAGGACGCGGCGGGCCAGGGGCGGGTGACCCTGGGGCGCCAAGGCTCCTCACTCCTTGCAGTTGGGTCAGCGGCCCGAAGGGGCGCCCTAATAGTGGTCTTTTTAAGGCGAGACCCCTGCGCAGGGAGCAGGAAACCTGGGGGGCCCGGGCCATCGCTGAGGAGGCCCCGAGGGTCGGGGAGGCGCTGGTGACTCAAAGGCTTAGAGGAGGAAACAGCCTAAGGGATGAAAGCAAAGCTCAGTCCCTCGAGGGGAGCTCACAGGGGAGCCCACATCCCAACGATCAACAGTGGGGAGGGGGAGGGCAGGACCCCTGGGCCAGTCACGCACAGGTCAAGTCTGCGTGGAGGAGAGCCGGGTCTTAGCAGCCACAGGGCGGAGAGCAGTGTCATCAGAAACCAGGTGAATGCGGGAGGGGAGAGAGCAGGTGGGCGTGCCCTGGAGGGAGGGGCAAGACGTCGGAAGGAAGGACGCCAGGGCTGAGGAGCAAGGTGAAGATGGCTTGCGGAGAGAAAGCGCAAGGGCCAAGGCTGGTGGGGACAGTGCCGCCCCAGCCTGGTGCACCTGCAGCGCCTCCAGGCACCCCAATTTCAGCCTGCCAAGCCCCCTTGGGGCGTGGCCTCCTGAGCATCCCAGAATCCCAGCAAGTCACACTTACACTTTCGGGAGCTCTGAGAGAGGAGCACGCATCCCCCCTGGGAAATAAGGTTGCCTGTAGCAGGTGCTGGCAAACGGCCTGTCATAGCAGGCCCTCCCAAACAATGGCCCCCGCCCAGTTTGCCCTCTCAGATGTACCATCCTCAGGGAGCAACCCCAGGAGCAGCTTCCACCCCACAACCCGGCCTGAGATCTGCTTTGGGAACCCACCAGGGTTTTGAGCTGGGCAGGCCCCAGGGACAGAAGGAACTCACGAGCCAAGAACAGATGTCCCTCCCCGTTGTCCCCCTGCGGAGCTACTGTCAGGGAAGCAGGCCGGCAAAAGCTCAGATGAGGGAAGGAAAGAACAGGGAGGTGAAAATTACCACTGGAGTAGGGCAGGGTCCTGCCCCCCCCACCCTGCTGCACCGTGTTCTGTGCCCCCAGAGGCTGCCCACGTGGACTGCACGTCTGGTGGGGTCAGTCATGCAGGGAGACCCAGCAGGAGACTGAAGGGAAGGAAAGGAGATCAGGAAAGTTGTTCTCCTGCCCCCGCCCCATGACCCCTGCACTCTTCCAGGTTCCAGGGCCTGTCACTAGGCTCGGGGACGGCACTGCCCCCATCTCTATAAACAGCCCCATGGTTAAGCTGTCCTCAGAGTGTCCTGATCTGAGTATGTCTTGTGTGTTCTGCTGGTCCCAGATTCATAAAACCAACCGCCCTGCATTTGCTAGGATGCCCTGATTGGTCCCGGCCCCAGCCTGGGGAGACATGGGGAGACTCACGTGACCCCCGAGGCTCCCCTCCTACCGCAGGTCCCCACCAAGCATGAGGCCACCTTCCACAGCCATCGGTCCATCCCAGCCCATCGGGCCGCCTTCCAGGGTTCCGGCTCATTCCCCAGCACACTCATCCTTTATGACTTCACCCGCTGAAGTCACCCAGGAGACGTGCCGAAGGTTCCACCCCAGAGTCTTGGCCTTGAAGGAGGCAGGGACAGTGGGCCCAGGCAGCCCAGGGGACGCTCAGCCTGCAGAGTAGATGAGGCCGCCGCTGGCCCACGACGAGCGGGAATGTAGACAGCAGCCCTGGAAGTACTGGGCGCTCGCGGCAGCATGGATGACGCGGCCGTGCTCAAGCGACGGGGCTACATCATGGGGATAAACTTGGGGGAGGGCTCCTATGCCAAGGTCAAGTCCGCCTACTCCGAGCGCCTCAAGTTCAACGTGGCAGTCAAGATCATCGACCGCAAGAAAGCCCCCACGGACTTCTTGGAGAAGTTCCTCCCCCGGGAAATCGAGATCCTGGCCATGCTGAACCACCGCTCCATCGTCAAGACCTACGAGATCTTCGAGACGTCGGACGGCAAGGTCTACATCGTCATGGAGCTCGGCGTCCAGGGCGACCTGCTCGAGTTCATCAAGACCCGGGGGGCCCTGCACGAGGACGACGCACGCAAGATGTTCCGGCAGCTCTCCTCGGCCGTCAAGTACTGCCACGACCTGGACGTCGTGCACCGGGACCTCAAATGCGAGAACCTCCTCCTTGACAAGGACTTCAACATCAAGCTGTCCGACTTCGGCTTCTCCAAGCGCTGCCTGCGGGACGACAGCGGGCGGCTGGCGCTGAGCAAGACCTTCTGCGGGTCGGCGGCGTACGCGGCGCCCGAGGTGCTGCAGGGCGTCCCCTACCAGCCCAAGGTCTACGACATCTGGAGCCTGGGCGTGGTCCTCTACATCATGGTCT
>PVKY010015066.1:0-10328 GCA_004027775.1 Bradypus variegatus | reverse complement strand
CACCAAAAATAAAAAGCCCCTGCAAACTCTGGTAACCAATCATTATAGAATGCAATCAGATTTCAACCAGTAAAAAGTCTTACAAGCTTACTGTGTCAAATGACAAGGACCTTATCACTATAACAAATTGCTATCAACATCTTTAAAACAAATAAATTTTCAGATCTGCACCTAATAAATAAAAAAACACCAACTACTTATAAAAAAGGGTTATCTTATTTCACTAATCATGCTCTGCAAAGAATCCATGTAGCCTATCTTGTAAACAGTCTACTAGAATTTCTCTCTCCCACTTTACCTCATACTACTCCTATACCAAACCCTTTGTTTCAGTGTCAGCAATCTATTCATTATATCCCCAAGATACTTACTTCTCCCCGCTCTCTGTCACTTTCTCTATGAAGTTTTTCCTGATTCTACCAAGCTACAGTAATCTCTCACCACCCTGAACCAAAAAAACAGTAATAGTTAACAAATAACAGAGAACTTAATATGTGCTAGAAACTGTGCTAATTGGTTCAATGGAATTATCCCATTTAACACACACAAAAATGCAAAACTTGTTCTATTTTTCCCTTTTTCAAAGTGAGAGAAACTGAAAGAGGATCTCTAGAGTTAATTAAATTCTCCAAGGTTGCGATGGATAGTAAATAAGTGACAAGCAACATCTCAAACCTATACTCCAATAATTCAGGCTCCTAACATATGCCATACTGCCTTGTGGCTCAAAGTACTGACTCTCTTTGCTCTTCACATGCATTTAATATACGCCTTTTGATAGATAACATTTTGTAGTAGATGTTATCTACAAAGCTCAAAATACTGCATTCATTCAACAAAAATTTACTGAAAGCTTATGCCAGGCATTGTTGACTACTGGGAATATTACAGCTTCAAAAAATGTCACAAAGGCTCAAAAAATTAAAGGAGATGAATTCTCTAGATACATAAACTTCCTGTAAGTGCAAAATTCAAAATAATATATACATGGCAATTATAACTAAATAAAAAACATTTTTATATAAGAACTGGAAAAGAGCACAGTCATAAATAACATTAAATTTGGGTTTTGTTTTGACTATTTCGTTGAATTAGGCTCTTTGGTAAGAAAGCTAATCAAGCAAGAAAGAAACTTAAAAAAAAAAAAACAAAGCATGTTTTATGTGATTTTTTCTTTATTCATAAAACAGTGGAGATAGCCTACAGACAGAAGAATGTTCAGCCTAGAGACAGAAGAATGTTCATTTTCTCTAACATTCCACCTAATTTGGCTTTCCTTAGGAAGATACACCTGGAAGTCACTAGGAAGGCCTGCAGATACTTTAAGAAAGTATCTATATAAATCTCTCTACAATTCTAAACTTCTGGAAATTTTTGTAAGATGGAATCATCAAATTTTAGGGCTGAATAGAACCCTGCAGATCATCCCCTTCCGGCCCCTCATTTTACAGATTGGTTATTAAATTATAAAATCTAAATGCTAGAATACTCTGGTTTCTCTTCAGATCGTATAAATCTTTCGCCTTTTACTAAAGATTTCCGTGGAGAGAAACAACTCTGAGTCTCAAACCAATTTTTTGAGGCCTTGTTTTTACAAGGCTATAAAAAAAAAAATCTAAATGCTAGATTGATGAGAGAAATGCAGCAGACTACACTGCTGAAATGTAGCGCCTTATACTGCAAGGGAATTGCATTTCCAAAATAAAGTTTGTGTGTGCTAGCACCAGCTCAACATGTGGAGTTTTGATTTTAATTGCTAGCCTGTCTTCTTGAACTTAACCTCTCCAGGCCTGGATGTCTTCACCTAGATAAATTCTAACCATTGTTGAGATGTGTCATGGTAAATATTTAAAAGACCTAAAACCATCCCTATATTCAGTATCATTTCTAAGTTTCCATGGTAAATGGCATTGTTCCAATATTTTCCCTTTCACATTACAGCTAGCAGTTTGCATCTTTAATATGTCTTAAGAGGCAAAATGAATAGTCCATAAACATTATGAAGCAAGCACGGTCATTTCAGAACACTGCCTTTAGAATATAACCCTGAAATATAAATGCCTTAAAGTTTAAAGCATGGGAAAACAATAAACCGGTCACCAGAATCTACCTACTGCTTTAAAAAGCTGTGGACTACCAGAGTGAAATCCCTGAAACTAGCGCTATGCTTAGAACTAACGGTTCAGGCCTCGGGTATGCACCTCACTCTCGGCTCTCAGCGGCGTCAGGAACCCCCGGGAAAAGGAAAGGGACAGGGAGGCAGCCACCACACAGATGACACCCTGACTTGGGAGACATCAGGAAAAAAAACAAAGCATGGTTTTTTTGTGAAATTCCATGTGAGCTTTTTAGGACGTGGGGACTATCAAGTTGGCAATTTCTTGTGGTTCTTCCTAAAACGCTGCCAACCCTGTGTCCCACCACGGAGGCCCAGGTGTTCCTAAGCACCCTCCCGAGGACCGTTCCTCAGCGTCGATCCGGAAAGCGCAGCGGGTAGAGAAGGGGCGGCCGGAAAGGACGGCCTCGGCTTGCGGACAGGAGGAAGCCCTGAGTCGATCAGAAAAAAATACGCAGAACTGAGTAAAGGGGTGACTGCGTGTGCGCGGGATGGGAGCTGCCACGAGCGTGAGGGGAAAGGGAGACGAAAGAACGGTACACAGCGAGGTTTGCTCACAGGAGGCGAAGGGCCACGCTCCAAGGGGTAAGGCGGGGTCCCAGCGAGCCAACGGAGGGGGAAGACAATGGCGCAGGCGTGACGTGGGCCGCAGCGCGGAGGAAGGCGCAGCTTCGCTGCGGCACTGGAGTGGGGTCGTGCAGAGACGCGGGTACGAGTCCGCGGGGGCTCACTATGGGGCTCGGCCTGAGAGGAAACGGACGGCGCGGGGGCCCGGGTTGCAGGCGGGGGCGACGGCGGCCCCTGTCTCGGGTAGCGCGCTCAGCCATGCACCCTCACTCCCTCGTTCGCCCGCCCGTCCGCTCCTTCCCCTCCCGCCCGTGGGCCCCGCCACACTCACCCGCAACACCGCACCGCGACAGTCCCAGCGCGCAACTGCCGCGGCTGTCTCGGCGCGCGATCTCCTCGCCCCCGCCTCCCAGGCCCCGCCCCCAACTCGCGCCCCGCCGGGGACCGGCGCGCTATTCCGCCCTTCCACTTCGCCGCAGAACCGGCCGCGACGACGCTTCCTAGTTGCTCAGCGAAAGGGGAGGAGCGATCTCGGCTGGCACCCCGACCCTTCGAGCGTGTCTTGGGATTTTCAAACAGAACAGCGGTTGTTGCCGAGCTGTGGAGTGACGCACGTTGACAGCCCTTCCATGTCCTTTGAGCTCCAAACCATGACCTTCCGCCTGGGATCCTCCGCAAGGCCCTGGACGGACCACTACCTCTCCACAGGTTCTCAGGCTTTCCTTTCAACGGTTTCCCTTAGCAGGAGGAGACACCCTTTTCCCAGTCTCAGAATTTTCGAGTGGAGCAGACCTCAAGACGCCTGTGGTCCAGATCCCCATACCACGCTTGAATCCCCTTGGTGATTAAAAGCACCGGCTTTGGAGCTTATCAGAACGTGTTCGAATCCCAGCTCATCACTTACAAACTGGGTGACCTTGACAAGTTACCTGACCTCACTGTATCCTGTTCCCTCATCTATCGTACAGGGCTAGATAAGGATAGAACCTACATCCTAGGAGGTTGACAGGGTGACATAAAATCATATAGGTAAGGTGCTTAGCACAGTCCTGGCACATGACACTCAGTAGTTGTTATATCGACTCCCTGTCTGATGAAGACTACTCAATATCTGAAAGACTGCTCTTTCCAGAGCATTGCATTTCTTGGTCCTGACAGCTCTGACCCGTTAGAAAGTGTTTCTGAACTTTCCACCCAAGTTCTAGCCCTCAGAGCGTCAGAGAACAAATCTGTCTAATCTCTCTTCACTTGCTACTTTTCAGATAAAGACTTACCCCATAATTTATCACATCTGCCCAAAGTCTTATACAAGATCATTATCTCCTATTCCTTTTGTTGTTCCTCTTTTGCCCTGATAGAGTCTTTGTTCTCATTCTCCTCTGCACCAAGTCTGTGTCATTGTGACTCCTTTAAAATATGTAACCTAAGACTAAACCAAATAGTTGTGGTGCAATCAGGACAAAACAGGACTATCTCTGCCTTCTTGTAGAACCTATTGCCTTGCATTCCTGCAATAACATTCTTAGCACCTGCTCTACTAACTCAAACTAAGCTAATTTTTAAGTTACTAGTTCAAAGTCTTTCTAAGAAGGCTTTTTAAAACCTCGAAGCCTTTTTAAGAAGCCCTCTCCTTGAGCCTACTTCAGGTCAGCTAAGGATAGAAGGACTTGGGCCCTCTCACCTACTAGATTTTTCAGGGTATGTGAAAAAAAAAAAAAAAGGAGTTGAAAGTTATCCTCACAGTTTTAGTCACACCATCTTAAAGCCAAGTGCATTTGGAAAAAAGGCCAGGGTTTGTATCTAAAGATTATAGTACTGGGTGAATTTATATATATATATATATACACACATTTATGTATATGTTTGTGTGTATACATATATACACACATATATATGAATTATATGTGCATTGTGATCTCAACTGTGCAAAAAATGTGTGCATGCACAAACACAAAAGACTAGAAGGAAATATGTAATTAAGTATGTTAATAGTGGTTTTCTCTCTATAATAAAATTGGAAGTAGTTCCTTTTTTTCTTTATACTTTTCCACAAATTTTCCAAATTTTCTACATTGTTTGTATTACTTTTATAATCAAGAACTTTGTTTCAAAACAATAAATCAGAGATGGAATAGCTTAAAGAAAAAAATGGGAAACAAAGTTAAGAGGTAAACATTAGGAGAAAATATTTGCAATATATAAACAAAGGATTTATATACCTAGAGTATATAAAGAACTCTTAAAATGTCAATGAAAAAAAGACAAAATAACCCACTAGATAAATGGACAAAGAATATAGGCAATTCACAGAAAAGGAAATACAAATTGCCAATAAACACACAGAAAGATGTCCAATCTCACTAGTAACCAGAGAAATGCAAATTAAAACTAAGATTGGCAACAATTTTCAAGCATCATAATATCAAAAAATGTAAACTGACACAATCCAATAGATGAACATAGCTATTAAATCTATGTCTGAGCAATGCCACTTCTAGTTATCTACCACAGCTCCGCATGAACATGGAGGTACGTACAAGGATAATCATTATGATATTTCTTGTATTTCTTGTAAAGAGGAAAATTTGGAATCAGCCCCAAGGTCCATCAATAAGGGAATGGCAAAATAAAATGTGAAGTGCTTATATGATAGATTTATGTAAAGAAAATAAAAATTGTAATCTTGATCTATATGTTTTAACATAGATATATCTCCAAATCATATTGTTGAGGGAGTGAGATGCTTCTGGGCTCTGTTTCCACACAGAAGCTTTGAACAACCAACAAGAACTTGCAGAAACATCTTCCTCAAAGCTCCAGAAAACAGTTCAAGGATTGCAGTGACAGGACAATCTTCTAAACAAGACAAAGCTGCAGGATCTCCCGGTGCCCTGGCTGGCCTCTCCTCCACCCCTCACTGGCTTGGCCCAGGGCCAGCCTGTACTTCCAATGCAGATCCCTGGTCCCAGTTCCAGAGGGAGCAGAGTAACCCTTGGGCACATATGGGGAGCATATATGTCTGGCCAAATCTGTGTGGTGGTGGCCTGAGAGATTCACCTTCACAGAATTTGCCCTGCATGTGGAAAGCAGTTTATAGAACTTTCTACAAAATGCTGTGAAGTCATGCTGCATGGGGCAAGGGATTGCTGACTGTAATACCTACAGTGCAGTGCCCAGGATCAGAAGAAAATTGGTTCCAAAGGAAAGAGGACATTATTTCTCCATGTAAATGGAGGGAATTCCTAGGGTCATAGGCACAAGCCCAAAGCAAGAGGCATGTACAGAAAGGACCAGGGAGGCCTCTATGCTTTTGCTTGGGGCTATTGTCTAAACCCTTTGGATGGACAAGCCCTAAAGGAGAACATTTACACAGGTCAATCTACAAAGACTGAAAAAGGTATTTTCTTTTTTTTCTCCTCCTCCTTTTTTTTTTTTTAAGTTAGTGCCTGGCATTCCAGAAAAGCTCTGTCATAAAACTAGCTGGATTCAAGCTTAAGAAACAGATGCCTTAGAGTCTAAATTCAAGCAAAAACACATTGAAATATCAAAATGTCCAGGTTTCAAAAAAACAAAATGTAAAGGTATAATGGGGGGAGGAAGGGAATGGGATATTTTGAATGTTCTTTTCTATTTTAATTTTTATTTTATTTTTTGGAGTAATGAAAATGTTCAAAGATTGATTGTGAACAACTATATGACAATGCAGTGAACAACTGATTGTATGCTTGGAATGATTATATGTTATGTGATTATATCTCAATAAAATTGTATTAAAAAAAAGAAAAAAATGTCCAGGTTTCAACAAAAGATTACAAAACATGCAGAGAAACAGGAAGCAATTGCACAGGCAAAGGCAAAGTAAAAAGGTGGACTTACAAAACAGAAAATGCAATGGTACTGGCATTTATATTTACCCATGTCATTACCCTCACTGGAGCTCTTTATTTCCTCATGCAGCTTTAGTCTATTATCTATTATCTATTGTTCTTCCCTTTCAACCTGTGGAACTCTCTTTAGCATCTCTTGTAGGGCCAGTCTAGCGGTGATAAATTCCCTTAGCTTTTGTTTATCATCTGGGAATGTCTTAATCTCTCCTAAATATGCTCAAAGAGCTAAAGGAAAACTTGAACAAAGAACTAAAGAAAATCAGGAAAAGGGAAGCTGAACACAAAAAGAATATCAATAGAGAGAAGGAAATTATGAAAAGGAATCAAATAGAGCTGAAGACCACAGTAACAGAAATTTAAAATTTCCTAGTAGGGTTCAACAGCAGATTGGAGTTGGCAAAAGAAAGAATCAGTGAAGTTGAAGATAATAAAATTGAAATCATTCTGAGGAACAGAAAGAAGAAAGACTGAAGAAAAGCAAACAGAGCCTGGGGTGAGGCTGTAATCCAGAGAAGCCAAGAATTCCATGAAAAGACAAACCCCCTTTCTGTATATGCATCAGAAAGCACACATGCACATTCCTAGGTTCCATAGCTATCTGTACTAAAACTACTCCTGCTATATATCAATAACTTCAAATAAACATATTATGATACTGAAAGCCCTGACTTGGCTCTGTGCCTTCTTTGTTCTTGTCCCATATACTTCTCTGTAACCCTCTGGGCAGTGTGGCATGCTTTTCTGAATATCCTGTTGCTACCCAGGAGCTTACAGCTTCCTGTCTGCAAGTTTCCTAATAAACTGTTACTATTATACTATATGGAGTAGCCTGTTTTGTTTTTCAGTCTTAAATCGAACTTCAGCAGGATCTATTCTGTAGGTCCACGGCCAGATACTTGGCTACCTGTGGGATACCATCAAGCGTACCAAAATACACATTGTGGGAGTCCCAAAAGGGGAAGAGAGAAGAAGACAGAATATTCAAAGAAATAATGGCTGACAACTCCCCAAATTTAATAAAGGACATGAACATATACATCCAGGATGCTCAGTGAACTCCAAACAGAATAAACCCAAATAGACCCATACCTCAGCATTTTATAAGAAAATTGTTGCATGCCAAAGATAGGGTGTGAATTTGGAAAGCCGCAAGAGAGAAGCAACATGTTATGTACAAGAGAATCTCAATATAATTATGTGCTGATTTTTCATCAGAAGTAGAGGCAAGAAAGCTGTGGGATGAAATTATTTAAAGTGCTGAAAGCAAAAAAAAGGCACTAAGAATTCTATAGCCAGAAAAACTGTCTTTCAAAAATGAGGGAGAGATTAAGACATTCCCAGATGATAAACAAAAGCTAAGGGAATTTATCACCACTAGACTGGCCCTACAAGAGATGCCAAAGAGAGTTCCACAGGTTGAAAGGGAAGAACAATAGATAATAGATAATAGACTAAAGCAGCATGAAGAAATAAAGAGCTCCAGTGAGGGTAATGACATGGGTAAATATAAATGCCAGTACTATTGCATTTTTTGTTTTGTAACTCCACTTTTTTACTTCCTACAGGATCTAAAAGGCAAATGTATACAATGATAAATCAGTTGTTTGGGACTCAATGTATAAACATATAATTTGTGATCAGAACACCATAAAGGTGGGAAGACAGAGGGATGTAGGAACATAGTTTGTGTATACTATTGAGATTACATTGGTATAGAGCAGCAGATGATATTGTTATAGATTTAGAATGTTCAATTTAAGCCCCATGGTAACTACAAAGAAAATATCATAGAATTGTGCATGCTCATAGATATAGAAATTGAGTACAGTTTGTCAGGGGTGGAGGCTGGGGGGCAGAGGAGAGTTAATGCATAATCTGTTTCTGTTTGGAGAGAAGGGAAAGTTTTAAAGTTTCAGTTATAGAAGGTGGTAAAGATACTGCCATCTTCCATAATAGTCATATTATGAATGTGACTAATCCCACTGAATGGTGTGCTTGGGAGTGGTTGAGATGGTAAGGTTTATGTTGTGCATATGTTCCCACAATTAAAAAAAAATAGAAAGGGCAACTAAAGAGACAATGACAACTAAATGCAAAACATGACCCTGGATAGAAGCTAGCAAGGGAAAAGACTCAAAAAGACATTATTGGTACTTATAAAAAATATTGGAATATGGAAAGTTTTATATTAATGTTAAAATTCTCAAACTTTTTAACTGCACTTAAGGTGGTTACATAAGTAAATATCCTTGTCCTTAGGAAATGTCCATGGCAGTATTAAGTGTTCAAGGAGCATGATGTATACAACCTGCACTCAAGTGTTCAGAAAATGGATTGATAAATAGACAAGACGTGATAGGTAAATAGGAGGAAAGGAAAGAAGGAAGGGAGGGAGGGAAGGAAGGCAAATGCGGCAAAATATTAAAATTGGTGAATGTGGGTATCTGGGAGGTTAGGGGTATGTTAGAGTCCTCTGTATGGGGTTTGTATTATTTTTGTAACTTATCTTTAAGTTTGAAAGTACTTCCAAATAAAATGTTTTAAAAAATCCTATTGTTGGGTGAAAAAAAAGCAAACTGTAGAATGATATGTATAGTATTTATATTTTAAAAAATTACTCCCCAAAATTTATAACTTCAGCCTAATTAAGAGAAAACATCAGACAAGTCCAAATTGAGGAATACTCTACAAAATACTTGACCTGTACTCTTCAAAAGTGTCAAGGTCATGAAAGAAAAGGAAAGACTGAGAAACTGTCACAGTCTGGAGAAGAGCAAGCACACATGACAACTAAATGCAGTGTCATATCCTGAAAGGAATCTTCAAACAGAAAAAGGACATCAGTGGTAAAATTGCTGAAATATGAAAAAAATCTGTAGTATTGTACCAATGTTAATTTCTTACTTTTGATCATTGAACTATAATAATATAAGAAGTTAGCTTTAAGGGAGGCTGGGTGAAAGGGTATACTGAAACGCTATACTTTCTCTACAACTTTTCTGTATATCTAAAATTATTGAAAAATAAAAAATTACAACTAAACAAAGACATAAGCACTACTATTTCCTATGACCACAGGTGAATTTTGTAAAGAGTTTTTAAACAGGATTGTATGGCTACATGCCAAACACATACCAGTGAGTATCTGCAGGGATGGGGTAAAGGACTAGGATTGTGGGTAAGGATCAAAGGAAGTATTAACTTTATTTGTAATTTGTTAGAGGATAAATGTATTCATGTATTGCTTTTGTAACCAGAAATTATTTTTTTAAATGCAAAAGAAAGCATTTTAAATATTTGTATATATGGTAATAGAATAAAAATTTGTGTATTTGGTAATAGAATAGAAAATTAAAAAAAAAACTTGGAACTGCACTACACAGTGAACCCTATGTTAAACCATGGACTTCCTTTAATAGAGCAGTTATAAAAATGTGCGATCATCAATGGTAACAAATGTTCCACACCAATGCAAGATGTTAATAGATGGGTGGTATAAGGGAAAACTGTATTTTATGCAAGATAGTTCTGTAAACCCACAACTTCTCTAATTAAAAAAAAAGGAAAATAAAAAAGAAAGCAAAAGGACAGGACATTTGCCCTTATGACTTTCAGGGGTAAGATAAGACAAGACAACTTATGAAATAACCTTCTAACAGGGGGCTGGGGAGCCTGAGGAGTCCTGAGGGGACTGGGGTCTCCAACTCGGCATGAGCTAAAGGAGGCCTGGACACTTGTTGGCAAGGGATGCCACCTCC
>PVKY010015065.1:0-10326 GCA_004027775.1 Bradypus variegatus | reverse complement strand
GGCGGGAGTTTTTGGCCCGGGAATTAGGGGGAAGGACAAAGGGATATAAATAGGCATGTAAAAAATAAAACGAGCGGCTTGAGCTTCCTGAGCTTTTTGAGCTCTGAATGATGGAACCGTGCTTGTCTCCTGAGTGCTGATTTCTTAGCTAACCTCGACGCCCCTCGATCCGACTCGGCTTCGAGAGCCGGACGCGGCAGAGTATATATTTGTTCATGGAGTGAATTCTTGAAGGCCCTTAGGGCAAATGGTGTTTCACTTCCTCCACCCCCCTCCATCTGCATCTATTTTATAATGCCATTCTGAAAGTGTGCATTGATAAGGAAGAGGGACTCAGTGCACAAAGGAGATTACAACTGAATGGTTTAAAACTGCATGCTTTAAAGCAATGGGGCATCAAGAAATGGCTGGGGGAATGGGGCTGTGCTCCCCCCTCCCCAATCTCCACCAGTAGCCCTGCTCAGGCTATCCCAACATATTTAATCAATTCTAGAATGCACATTTCTTTTACATTTTAATATCTCTGAAATTAGAATGCATTCTAAATAGATGGCATGTCATATTTTAGTTGGCAGCATTTTTTTGTTAGTGGCACCTAAAATAATAGCATCTTATATCCCAAGAAATATTGTGAGTAAAAAGTAAAATAGTTCCCTACTCCCCTTCCAAACACATTGCTTCGTCTTCCCCTCCTTCCTAGTAATTCTGCAGCCACATGATGCTTTACATTTTGCTTACATTCTTAGTTGAATATACATGCTTATTCATGTTTATCTTTTCTTAAATAAAGCTGTGATTATTGTGAGCCAATTGTTTAGACATGAAATGTGATTCTGAATACCTTTATCAAAAGTTTCTCCTGTAATCATAAACAGATCCATGCAATCTGTTTTAGAGATCAAATCTCCGTTAATAATTCAAATTGTGACTCTGGGCCAAGAAGCCGGCCCAGGACCTTCAAGGACACAGAACTTCAAGCTGACCCAAATCATGCCTGCTTTCTGACACCTATGAGCTGAAACTTTGTGACAGTCCCTTTCTGGGAGGTGGCAGTCTGAAAACTATGGAAGCAGTCACCACAGCGCCCACACAAAAGAAGCAAACAGTCCAAAACACATCCTGCATAAATTCAAGAGCTGCCAAGGGGCCCCGCACGTTTAGATAAACAATGTATGCATCCGAAAACGACGCGGAAAGAGAGCCTGACTGCCACGCGGAGGGTTCGAACTGGTTTCTACATGTTTTCAGGTGCTCTATGCATTAGTGGGAGCACAGCGGAGGGCAGGAGAAGAGCCGTTTTCGGCGTTTTCATGAAGATCGAATTCTTTTCCTCAACAACCTGATAAAGGTTAGGACGCAGGAGTAGGGTGAGGGGTGAGAGGGGGCAGGGAGCCAGGGAGAGGGGGCTGGCGATGGGTCGTTCGAAGCTTTCCAGCCCTTGCCACCATCAAAAGCCCGTACAAGGGCGTACGAGGTCTGGGGCCTCGGACGTAACAGAGTCTGCGCGAGGATCTGCAGGCGACAATGGCCTTGAGGGAAGAGTCCCGGGCCGGCCACCCGCGCACCGGGTCTCCTACCGGCGGCTAAAACAGGGTCCTCGTCAAAGGGCTTTTGTTGTTCTCTTTCTCTTCTTTTCTCTTAAATTGTTCCTTCTCTTTCTCTGTCTCCTTCGTTTGCTTTTTCTTCTTTTCCTCTTTATCTTGTTCGTTCCCCTTACGTTCTTCTTTCTCCTTTTCTTTTTCCTTAATTCTCTCCTCCTTCCCTTTCTCCCCAATTTTTTCTTTTTCTGTTTCCTTTCTTCCCTTCTCTCTCTTCACCTTTCCTTTCTCCATCCCCACCGCTCCCGTTTCCTTCCCTTCCCTCGCGCGCCCGCGCGCTGGGTCCCGGCAGGTGTGGCCCCCGCGGGGGAAGCAGGGCAGAGACGTAGGTCCACGCGGAGTAGGCCACACCCGCGGTCACCACGGCCGCGGCCAGCGCTACGGCGCGCAGGGCGTGGCCTGGCATCTCGCGTTCACTCGCCACGGGCCGACGCGGGCCGTGGTGGGGACGAGAGCCGGGATGCTAGAGGAAGGGCTGAGCCCAGCTAAGAGGAAAGGAAAGGCCGGTCGCCGGAGTTGGGAGAGCTCGGAGGGGCGGGCCGTTGCTGCGGTTAAAGCGTCACTAGACGCTACGGACTCGGGAGGGCTGATTGCGCGATTCCCTGGGGCCACGCCAGTCCTGTTTTGAGCGACCTCAGCGCCTGAGGTAATCCCTGAACTCGCGTTTCCCGACCGACCAGCTCACGTGTCTTTCGGGAACGCCTGAGTCGTGAGTGTCCCCAGAGATGATTCCCCACCTCCTCATCGCCCAGGGACTAGCCTGGTAAGTGAGGTTGTGTATCTTGCCGCCCTCTGTCCCGTGTTAACTTCACTAGGAATGTCTGGAGGCTGCTTTCCAGGACTGTTATTCCTCCAAACGGAGAAATGCATTTTGCTTAAAAAACAAAACTTCGTAGACTAAATGAGTAGTCTACCAGGCTCATGGCTGCCAGTAATGCTATTAAAACCACTACTAAACACAATAGTGGAGCTGCCTCTAATGATCTCGTATGTAGCAACTGAGGCACTCACAGGGCTTTTCAAAGGTAGTGTAATGTTTTTTAGACTGGTTGAGGAGTAAATGGATTGTTCTTCCTATTATGCTAAATTGGACTCTTCACAATTTAACAAGATTGTTTTAAAGCAATAAACTGACTTGACTTTATCAGATCTACAGTTCATATAGGTTCTAGAAGTTTTAGGTGATGAAACAGTTGCTAATAAGGAGTAGCTGTACTCAAGTAGTCTTGAAAAGACTGTGCTTAATGGATAAATTCTGTAACTTAAAAATGTTTACTATTCAATTTGTATATATACACATATACCAACATGTTGAATTTTCAGTGAGGTTTAAACAGGGATCTCTTAATCCCATTAGATTAATTCTGTGGCTTTGCTGCAGGAGCAGGAGGCAGTTTTAGATTCTCAGCCTAAAAGAAAAATTCTCAGATATACTAATCAGAAGTCTTCCATAATATGCCAACACCCAAGACACCTTAACCCACATTCACTGCTAGAATATTTTATTTTAAAATGTGCCACAGTGAATGGATGTTCCATCCTGGTTTTTATATATGTGTGTGTATATATATATATATATATATATATGTATGTACACATATACACACACATATATATATACACAAAGTATATATGTCACTGGTTAAAGACCTGTCCAAAGAGGGAATAATTACTAGCAAAGTTAATGTAGTGGTTCATGTTTTTTGACAACTGTAATTTATTTATTTGAACTGAGGTTTCAGTTGCTTAGTAATGACTGGCAATAACAATGACTAGAGAACCGTAAATTTCACTGCTGTACTTTGGGTAGTAGTTTTCAATTATGGGTAGTTTTCAAGACTCTGTAGCTTAGTTAATCTAAAAAATGATTATCTTTCACCACAGAAATTTAATGGAATCGTAAATAACAAATTTACTAACAATTATTCTTGTAATGGGGAATATATTCAGAAGAAATAAATGTCACTTCTACCAAAAGATTGTTCTCTGTAGCGCTTGAAAAGTATTATGACATAATAAATCATTCACATTAAGTTGTTATCTTAGATGCCACCAATTCTGATTATCCTGAAAAGCAGCACCACATTTCTTACCTTTCTCTCCTATAGTAAAGGAGAAAAGCCTTTTAAAAAATTCTTTGAAGAAGTTTTAATAGATATGCTCAGAGTCAAACACAGCAGCACTTTATTAACAAGATTGAGTAACATAATCACAAGGAAATATTCGTAAGTCTAAATGGTGTCTTGGGCAGCAGATAGATGATATCAAGGGTAAAACCTCAATGTTTCTGTCTCATGGCAGTTCAATGAGACAGTCCCTGTAAGCAAGGGAAGACAAGAGTGACATGTACAACATAAATTGACTGTAAAACACTTCAACTTTGAGAAGGGTAATGAATGGTCATACCCGTCACTACAAGAGGAGCCATTTGAGTACCTATTAATTGGCCCAGACAGTCCTGTTATGTGTTAATACTGCCTGGTACTAAACCCTGGTGTTGACTTCTTCTCAAACAGAATCATGCTTTTGATAGGGGCCATTAATCCTTCTCATTGAAATAGTACAAACCAGTCTGAACTTCGAGCACTGGGTCTAAGAGTCAACTTCTTGTAACATTGATATATTTTCCTTGAGTCTTTAATGGTGCTAAATCAGCATAATGTTACCATAATCTGAAGATGACATGGGGGCACAAAGGAGCCCCAATTTATATATATATATATATATATATATATATATAAATGTAATGAAGAGTATCACATATCCTAGTATCATATGACATAGAATTTATGGTCAAAATTATTCAAGACATTTTAGTTTTCCTGTGGCCTCTCAATTTAATGAAGTGAAGAACACCAGTATATTATTAAAGGTCCCTTTTAATCACATGATATTTCTAAGTGGATATTTGGAATGCTCAGAAGATTCCACTTTCAGTCCCCTAAGGCCTCCTAAAACATAATTTAAGTGGGATTTGAATAGGATCAAGTATCTTCAGACTCAGTTGAAACAGAAGTAGTTTCTGTTTAAATCCAGGGAAAACCTTAGATAACATGCCTTGTTTGTAAAACTGATAAAAGACCAGATTAGCACATGAAAAGGAAAATTCACCATATATCAGGGTGGGTAAATGCCCAATTATTTTGAGTCCTCATAATCTGTGCAAAGCTAGATGGTACAACTAGGCCAAGTCTCATTAGGCATCAAGTTTGAGAAAGATGTTTTCCTATTTGATGCACAAGGAAAGAATTTCATGAAAATGTGGAGAGAGGGAACAGCAGCTCTGTGCTTCTTGCTGTGTTACTTTTATTATGCTCCTAGTGTCACTGAGACTAGATTAAAAATGGCCCGCAACAAGAATGTTCTAATCACCACCCACTTTTTCCACCTTTCTTCTTTTTCTGCTGTTGTTTCTTTTTTGTTGCTGGAGCCCCTGCAGGTTTCTGGTGTCTTGGGGGTACGATATTACTTGTAGAGGCAGATACTGTTGCTGCACTGCCAGGTCTTGGGGAGGTGGGTGGACTGCTCACAGTTTTACTGGCATCCCTGGAATCATCAGATCAGAAAAGTTTTGGTCATTCGTATATTCAACGAGGGAAAAGGATATAACATTTATGTGTATGGATTCTGCTTTCTACTCCTAACAATCTCCCATATATATTCTATTTCTTGGGTTTTCCAACCCCCATCCATTTTGAATAAAATCTTTTACTGTTTTATAATTTTAAAAAAGCAAAATATGGTAACTCCAATTTTTAGAAAGCTTAGAAAGTACAATTTTTAAAATGACCTATAATCCTACCATGTAGAAACAACTTATTTTAATACTTTTTCTAGTCACATTATACATTTATATCAGTTTATCGAGATAATTATTAAATTGTTAAATGATCTTAGTGTATAGTTTCCTTCTGAAGGTACCTGAATCCTAAAATGAATTTACAATCTATTCAAACCAGAAATACCACATATTTTCTTTCCTTTTCATAAGCATATTACAAAACACTTAGTGAAGTTATCTGAATATACTTCTCATACTTAAAATATATTAAATATTCTCACTAACAGCATTGAGTCAATCTCAGAAAGTTGTTAACATATGTTCTAAGTGACCGCAATTGTGGAACATAACTTACAGTTCAGATGAAGCTCCTGCAGTTGCTCCCTGGGTCCCTTTTCCAATCTGATCCTTCTTTTTACCCTTCTTTCTTCCTCGGTAGTAAGAACGTTCTCTCATTGGTAACCATCTTTCTGGATCTGGGGTAACTTTTGGATCATAATTCTTAGGCAGTTTACCTGTGTAAAAAAAAATGTAAAGAAATGAGAGCTGGGAATAAACCTGGGAATAAAGAAGGTTAAAACTGAAATGTTTAATTTGTATAATCTAGCAGGGGGAAATGCCTTATTTCTAAGCATGACACAAAATTTAGAAGCCATAAAGGAAAAGATATGATAAATGTATCTATATAAAAAATTCAAATTTTTATAAGTCAAATTTTTGAGAAACAAGAAATTGAAAAAAAAATTTTGTGTTATAGAACAGAGTGGATTAATAACCTTATTATAGGAAGAGGTCTTGTTAATCTATAGGTTAAACACCCAAGAAAAATAGACACATTTATAATTAGGGTAAGCCAGGAGAAATAAGTTATTAACCTAATTAAAAATGAGAAGGGGGAATAAATATTGTATAATCTCACTAATATGAAACAATTAGAATAAGGGTTAGAATCTAGAATATAGGTTACCAGGGGCTGGGTTTTGGGTAGAAAATGGGGAGTTAATGCTTACTTTGTCATAATTTCTATTTAGGTTGATTGTAGTTTTGGAAATGAATGGTGGTGATGGTAGTATAACACTGTGAGTATAATTAACAGCACTGCATTATGTTTGTGAGTATGGTTAAAAGGGTAAATTTTAGGTCACATATATGTTACTAGAATAAAAATTAAAAGATAAAACATAGGATTGTATAACACAGTGAACTTATTGTAAACGACAGACTATAAAGGACAGACTATAGTTAATAATACAACTATAAAAATGTTTTTTCAGAATTATAACAAATGTACTACACTAATGCAAGGTGTTAATAGGGTGGTAGGTGGGGAAAAAAATATACCCTAATGTAAACTATGGACTATCAATAATAATAATTATAATATTCTTTCATCAGTTGTAACAATGGTACCACACTAATACAAAGCGTTAATAATGGGGATGGGAGTGTGTTTTTAGGAATGCTATATTTTTCACATAATTTTTCTGTAAATCTACAACTAAAGTATAAAATTTTTTTTTAAAATGAGAAGGGTGAAAAATTCTATCAGACAAACAAATATTAAATGTAGTAATACCCAGTGTTAGTGACACAACAGTGTCAGAAGTATACACTGACACAGCATTTATGGAGAGCACTTTAATCTGGCAGCACCAGTCAAAATTTATAGACTTCTAGAAACTTATCCTGCAGAAAGATATAAATTACAAAATTATGTGTAAGAATATCTTTGTGATATTCTTTAAAATAGCAAAAAAACTTAAATATCTATCAATATGAAAAATTAAATTACTGTATACCCACATTATCATAAGCTACTTAACTGGGTTAAAAAGAATGAAGTACATATATATTTAATAATTTGGAAAAATGTTCTTCACAATACATTTTCAAGTGGAGGATTAAAACAAATAACCATAATACCATATTCAGTATCATCTCAGTTTTGTTAGCTGCAAGTCCAGGATTCTTTCACTGCAACTTTGTTTTTTGTCTTTTTGATAATTAGGAACCAAGATCAGACATACCCACTGGTGACTACCCATCTAGGGTAAAAAAGTTCTGGCCAAAATAGCAGTGTTTGGGTAAGAGAAATTACAGCTTACTGGAGAGAATCCCCAGTTCCTCCAGCAATATCCACAAATTCTCCAACTGTTAGATTTCATTTTCACCTTACATGTTCCCCCAAAATGGATACAAGTTTCTTCTTCCTTGTCCTAATGATAGTACTTTTTCAATTTCTGGAAAAAGAAGCCCAACTTCCCTCCTGACTATAGCAATACTGAACAAACTTCACATCAATGATAAATGTCACTACTGTAAAAACTACTTAATTTATAAGGAAATTCTGTTTATATATAATCTTGCTATCCCAAAGACTCAAGAATCGGTAGTTGGCTCTAGGGATATATGACTATGCTAAACCAAGTTTTGTAATTCTACCCACTGCTGCCATGGATTAAGAACACAGCCTAAGTTAAACAATGTGGCATTTTCCTAATTAATGGTTTTGGGCTGAACATTTGACCTGAACATGTTGGCCCAATCAGATTAATGGGAAAGATTTTTCAACTGGGGAAAAGCCCTCTTTGTCCCACTCAGTGTAAATAACAAAATGTAAATAACAAAAATGCATAGCCCTGGCTGTTTCCAACAAAACATCCTATGACTCTAATGCATTCAATCTTTGGAAAGCAGAATAGAGATGCTAATCTTCCTCTAGAACTGCCAGGTTTATAAATAGTAAATGTTTAAAGTCAGTTTGAATGGTGTTTTATGATACTTGTAGCCAAAAGCACCCTAATGTAAAAGGGTTTACTTTGTGCCAGGCACTGTTCTAAGTAGTAACTCATTTAATCCAATGGGGTATATAGTATCATATTCCATGAAAAACTCAGATATGTTAATTAACCCCTCCAGTCCTACAGCAAGGGAATACTAGAATAAGGATTTGAATTCAGGAAAACTCCAGAGATTGTACTCGCTAAAGTAATAAAATTACATGGTAGCTATAGACAAGACAAGAGTCAGTGTTCAAAGATGCAAGAAAGGGCAGCATATTTATGCCCAAATATTTCTCTATAGGGTGAAACTCAAACTTTTATTTTATAGAAAATAATCTAAAGACTTAAAACGACAACAAAAACCTTACCCTTCTTTTTCTTCTTCTTCTTTTTCAAATCTCCCTGTCTACAAAAAGAAGAAAACTCATTACCATCATCATGAAAAAATATTTAAAAAGGATTAAGTAGGTGGAAGAGAGTGAGCTGGGCACTTAATTATAAAGCGTTTAAGACGTGGTGCCTGCTCAGCAAAGTAACAAAATAGTAGGGATATTAATTTAGGTTAAATTTAATCAAGCTCTAGATACTATAGTTTTTGGAATGTGGTAAGAAAAGAGAGGTGACAACTGTTTTCAAAAAACAGATACCATTTATAGTGGAAAATAATTTTTTAAGCGCACATCTTAAGTCTATGTGAATAGGTAAGAAATCTGCATAAGCATGAAAATCTACAGTACTGTGGCACGTTACCCTATAGTTTATCAAAGAATATCTCTGGAAAGGTATGAATAACAGTAATATTGGTTGTGCTCCAAGGCAGGAAGGAAATGGACTAGGTGGCTCGGATAGACTAGGAAGGAAGGCTTTCTACTCTGCATTTTTTATCTTTTCAATTTTGAACCTTGTAAATATATTAAGTTTTTTAAAAGAAGTAAAACCTTTATTAAGTACATTGAAAAAGAACCAAAAAGATACTGAAAGCAGTATATAGAAATCAAGAAAACACTTCAAAATAATTGTTTATTGAGTTTGGACAGCTATAGTGAAAATCTATGGTAATAGTAAAAAGAGGAAGGCATGAAAATATATCTCTGTATACATGCATATTCAATAAACTTCTAGGGGAACTATGAAACAGGGAACTAAAAAGATCAGATAGCAACAGCTTCTGCCGAAAATTCCTTTTACCAAGTCATTCATTTTGCAAAATTCTTTCAGGGCACCCTAAAGAATAAGAAATGCAACTTGCAGTGCCTTATTTCAGTGCTTCATCTCTCACTTATGCTATGCAATATTCTCCTAAATTTGTCTACCTACAAGTCATACTCCACAGACATTAACTGCAATTTCCCAAAGGTTCCCTGCCATTTGTTACTGCTATGATGTTTCTCCAACTTTGACTACCTTAGCCTCCTCATTTTCCTCAGAGTCAACTGTCACCTCCTCTATGAAGCCTTTCCTAACCTCCCACTGTCCTCAGGAAGAACTGATTATTTCCTCTAGTCCCTGCACAATCATTAGCATGTACAACCTCTACTGTAATTACTGTTTAACTGTTTCCTTCTGCTGGACTTGAGTTCTTTTGCAGGCAAGGACTATGATATATTTTTTGTCAACACCTACCATAAATCTATAATACATTGTAGCTACAAAGGAAACTAAGCCTTTGCATCTAAAGGTTAGTACAAAATAAAAAGTGTTAATAAAAATGCCTAATGAAAACACCGTGCTAAAATCTAAAAGCTTCAACATCAACGTTCATCTTAATGACTGTGTAAGGGAACCGAGAAAGATGATTAAGAGGTTTAAAAAGAACTATATGTTCAAATTACCCAACCCTATTTTGCAAGAGAAAAAAAAATACTGAAAGCATTTAAGTAAGTGGACTACAAAAATGGGCATTATTTGAAAATTCCCTTAAGATCTGGCTTCAATGAATTTGATTTTGGGTTTCCTGTTAAGGTTTAAAATCGGAATCATATAATGAAATGTAATTTGGAACAGCATAGTATCTTCCAGACTTCAATTCCTTATTAAAACAAATTTTAATGTAATGAGGATGAAAATAGTTTTTATCAAACACAGAGTTCATAATGAAGGAAATCAATCCATAGATTGCTCTGATTTTTTTTTTTTTAAGTTTGGAAAAAATTGATTTCAAAAG
>PVKY010015064.1:0-10324 GCA_004027775.1 Bradypus variegatus | reverse complement strand
ATAGAATTGCAACATTCTAAATGTGATTAATCACACTAATCGAATGCTAGAGAGGGATGGAATGGGAAGATTTGGGCTATATACATGGGTGTTAGGGAGGGAGGGAGGGAGGGAGGGGAAGAGACGGTGGTGAGACAGGATCTTAAGGGTGATGGATTGGGGTTATCGGGGGAAAGGGGTCGGGGTATTATGGAGTTGTTGGTATGGGATTTGTACTGTTTTAGCATATGTTCCTGTACAATTGAACTTATTTCAAAATAAAATTTATTAATAAAAAAAAAAAAGAGAGCAGCAGTTCTGGAACTGAGTCTAACCTGGGAACTGTCTCACTCCAGAGCCCATGCTCTTAACCACGGCTCCATTCTGCCTTTATTCCACATTTCCTCTCTTCATAGATTCTTCTCTCCTGATTTTTTTTATATTGAACCACCATGTATTCCTGGTCACAGTGTACAATCCTTTTAATATGCTGTTGGATTTGGTTTGCTAGTATTTTGTTGAGCATATTCATAAGGGACATCACAAGAAAAGAAATTTACAGACCAGTATCAATCACTGGAATATAGCACGCTAATAAAATAAAGGGGAAAACACATGAACATTGTAGCTGACACAGAAAAGGCATTTGACAAAACACTCAGAAACTAGGAATAGAAGGAAACTTCTTCAACCTGATAAAAGGCACATATGAAAAACCCACAGCTAACATCATACTCAGTGGTGAAAAACTGAAAGCTTTCCCCTAAGGTCAGGAACAAAACAAATATAACCATTTTCACCACCACTCTTCAACATTGTACTAAAAGTTCTAAGCAGAACAATTGGGCAAGTAAAAGAAATAAAAGGCCTCCAAATTGGAAAGGAAGATGTAAAACTATCCCTATTCACAAATTACGTGATTCTGCAAAGAAAACATCTCAAAGAATCTACAAGAAAGCTACTAGAGGTAATAAATAAATTCATCAAAGTCACAGGTTACAAGATCGACACATAAAAATCAGCAGTGTTTCTATACACCAACAATAAATAATCTGAAAAGAAAATCAAGGAAACAATTCCATTTATAATAGCAATTTAAAGAATCAAATATTTAGGAATGAATTTAACAAAGGATGTAAAGAATTTGTACACAGAAAACTACAAATCATTGCTGAAAGAAATTTTTAAAGATATAAATAAATGAAAAGATATACTGTGTTTATGGATTGGAAAACTTACAATCATTAAGATACCAATACTACCCAAAGAGATTTACAGATTCAACACAATTCCAATCAAGATTTCAACAGTCTTCTCTGCAGAAATGGAAAAGCAAATCATCAAATTCACATAGAAAAGCAAATAACCAAATAACCAAAATCATATTGAAAAACAAGAACAAAGTTGAAGGACTCACACTTCCCCATTTCAAAACTTATTACAAAGCTAAAGTAATCAAAACAGTGTGACATTGATACAAGCACCAACATATGGACTAATGGATTCAAATTGAGAGTTCACAAATAAACCCACACATCTATGATCAATTGATTTTTGATAAGAGTGCCAAGTCCATTCAACAGGAAAGAAACAGTTTCCTCCACAAATGGTACTGGGCAAACTGTATATCCACATGCAAAAGAATGCAGGTGGACCCCTACCTCACACCATATACAAAAATTAGTTCAAAAATGGATCAGTGACCTAACTATAAGAGCTAAAACTATAAAACTCTCAAAAAGAAAACATGGGGAAATATCTTCAGGGTCTTGTATTATGCAATGGATTCTTAGATTTTATACCAAGGAGCAAAAGAAAAAAAAATAGATAAATTGGACTTCATCAAAATTTAAAACTTTTGTGCATGAAAGGACATTATTAAGAAAGTGAAAGATAACCTACCAAAATGGAAGAAAATATTTGGAAGCCACTTATCTAATAAAGATTTAATATCCAGAATATATAAAGAACCCTACAAATCAATAAGAAAAAGACAAACAATTTAAAAACAGGGAAAAAACTTGAATAGATATTTCTCTAAAGAAGACATGCAAATGGTCAATAAGCACATGAAAAGATGCTCAACATCAAAAGCCATTAGGGAAATGCAAATCAAAACCACGATGAGACATCACTTCACACCCACTAGAATGGCTATTTTTTTAAAATGGAAAATAACAAGTGTTGGAGAGGATGCACAAAAATAGGAACACTCATTCATTGTTGGTGGGGATGTAAAATGGTGCAGCTGCAATGGAAGACAGTTTGGCAGCTCTTCAAAAAGTTAACTATAGGGTTACCATATGATCCAGCAATCCTACTACTAGATATATACCCAAAAGAATCAGAAGCAGGGACTTGAACAGATATTTACACACTGATGTTCATCATGGCATTGTTCACAACTGCTAAAAGATGGAAGCAACCCAACTGTCCATCAACCAAAGAATAGATAAACAATATGTGGTGTGTGTGTGTGTAGATGTATGTGTGTAGATGTAGATATAGGTATAGATATAGATATAATGGAATATTATTCAGTGGTAAAAAGGAATGAAGTTCTGATACGTGCTTTACAACACGGATGAACCCTGAAGACATCATGTTGAGTGAAATAAGCTGGACACAAAAGGGCAAATACTGTATGATCTCACTTATATGAAATAACTAGAATATGCAAATTCATAGAGACAAGGAATAGATTAGAAGTTTCTAGGAGCAGGAGAAGGGATCATGGAGAATCAATGCTTAATGGGTACAGAATTTCTATTTGGGTTGATGGGAAAGTTTTGGTAATGGATGGTGGTGATGGTAGCACCACATTGTGAATATATTTAATGCGATTGAATTGTATGCTTGAAAATGGTTAAAATGGGAAATTTTATGCTGTATATATGTTACCACAATTTATAAAAAAGAAGAAATTATGTTGAACTACAGGGTCAACATAATTCAGGAATGGAATTTTAAGCCATTTGTTCATTGAACAATGATTTATCCAGTACTTGTACTAGGTCTTGAGTATATAAGGGTGAGAAATAGGCAGAAAGGTCTTTGTCCTCATTTAGCCTATAGTTTAATGGGAGACACAGACATTAATCAAATAATCATACAAATTAATGTAAAATTGTAATTTTGGTAAATGTTGCAAAGGAGAAGCACATGATTCAATGAGAGCTTCTGATGAGAGCTAGAGGGAAGCTACTTCCAGAGAAAGTGCCCTTAGAGTTGAGATCTGAGAATGAGAAATAGTTGGCCAAACAAAGAGTGTGGGAAAGCATTCCAGAAGAGAGCCACTGTGGTATGAAGGAAGATGACAAGTTTGAGAGTCTGAAGGGAGGCCAGCATAGCTAGAACACATAGAATAAGAACATGAAATCTCAAAGAGCATGGGGTGAAATTATTAATGGCTCATCACTCAGCTCCTCAGGGGCAGAGCCCAGGCTGGTCCATGGGGCTCTCAAATTTCCAGAATCTCTGATTTTGCCCCCATCCCACCTCCATGCACAGGTTATATCATATACTTCGTTAGAAGATTCCCAGGAGTGCATTCAGATTTGGGATCCATCAATCTGAACAGGATACAAACCAAAAGACAAAGAGTCATCTCAGAGAAAAGTTACACAACTGCCACTAGTTCCTTCCAGCCCAACTTCCCCCTCTGCAGCCCTGGAAGGCACCATGCTGAGTCAGTGGCTACACGCAGGTGCTGCCAGGGAATCCAACGGACCACCTGAAGGTGCCTGTGCACTGAATTGTGCCTCCCGATCAAAGCCTTCAAAAACAGGTGGGTGGAGGCTAGTTTCCCAAAGCCAATCAAAATCACATCATAATTAAATCTAATACCAGCTCCACTTGGCCTGCTGATTCACATGGAAGTGCACATTGCTTTCAGTCCTCAGTGACTCTGATTACGTATGGCGTGTGGTACCACAAGCATCTACTAATTAAAAGAAAACGTGCTCATGTGGCCCACCTCCACGCAGAGACACCACAGTCTTTTATGCAGCTGAGAAGAATGCGTTGGTGCCTCAATCGTCATCATCATCCTACCTGACTCCTGCTCTTCTGGTTTCTAGAGTATAAAGATCCATCCTCCACCACAGTGCAAAGGGAGTTTCAGCACACTGTGCCCTTCCGAAGGACAACTTCAACACTCCTGCCGGGGGAGTGGTGTTTATGCTAGTTGTGCACAAACTCCTCAAATAGCCTAAACTCCATCCCTGTATCCAACTGATCAACAGAAGGCCATGCAGAGGGACCATACTCATCTGTGCTTCAGAACTGACTTCACTGAGTTATGTTTGTTTGTTTTTTAACTTTTTCTTGTGATTACATATTTACAGCTCAACATTTCCCATTTTAACCACCTCCAAGTGTACAATTAAGTAAAGTCACATCCTCAATTTTTGTCAAAACTACAAGAAATAGACATGTGAAATTCACCACTGCTTTGCGGTCAAAATGCTGTTGAGGACTTTGTCTATTTCATCACGTGGTTACACCCTTCCTTAAGTCCCACATGAGATGTGTCTTTCAGAATTCAATTCTAAGAAAAGCTCTCTTTCCCCATAAGTGAAAAAAACAATGTCACTTCTCTTGCCTTCTGCTCATGAGGACTGTATACATGATGGCATTTTCTTTGGGGCCTCTACTGCCAGAAAGCTCTGAGGCCAGTTTGAAGTGTAATAGTGGCAATTCTACTAATCCAGCAATTACGCTAACTGTTGTATTTAAATTCTCCTTTTCCTAGTTTTCATTTTCCTCTTCTGTTTTTATTTTACTAACTTATTGTCTATGTAATTTATTGTGAGCAGCTTCAATTCTATCCAAAGAGTATATAAGAAAGGGAAAAACCAAGTATTCTCTCTCAAAGATTACTTTACAAATAGTGAATAAAGACCAAATTTGGTTATACAGAATGATGCATACTTCCAATTTTATGACCACTCTTAATGACAGGAGTATGTGATCAGAATTGGATTAGGATTGAAGAAGGGAGAGCCAAGGATGTTCAGACATCAGTCAGAGATGCCACATCCATTGCGGATTCTGAATTTCATGTTAAGGACCATTAGACTGGCTCCAAATGCAGCTTCCAACAGCCAAATCTACTCTGATCTTTGAACTGATTTGACCCCAGCAGAACAAATAAATAAATAAATACTAATGGAACCCAATACTATTTCAAGGGTTAAATGGTTTAAAATAACAAAATTTAGTCTCTACACACAAACAGACGACAGTATAGTTGGGAGGATAAGACACACTCAGGAAACAGTCAGAGACTATGAAGTTGAGATAAAAGCCTGAATAAAGCATCATCATTCAATTCTTGCCAAGTGCCTCAGTGGAGGCCTGGCTAGGCACCAACAAGTGTAGGAACTCTTTAAAAGGGTAAGATTATGGCAATTAGTCTTGCATTTGTTCATTCAACAGGTATTTGCTGCATACCTACTACCTGAGAGGCATTTTTTAGGTGTTGGGAATAAAGCACTGAACAAAAAGAACAAGTCCCTGCCCTTGTGGAGCCTACATTCTAGTGGGGAATACAGACACATCAACAAGTAAATATACAATATGTCAGGTGAGATAAATGTTAGGGAGAGTAATAAAGCAAAGTAAGGGGATAGGAATGGAGGCAGGGAGAGAGAGTGTTGCCATTTAAAGGAAGCAGGTCAAATGACGGGAAGTGAAGAAGCCATGTGACGGCTACCTAGGGGAAGAGCATTCCAGCCGAGGGAACAGCACATGCTAAGGCACTGAGATGGTGCATGCCTAGCACGTTCAAGGGACAACAAGGAGGGCAGTGTGGTGGAAACAGAGTGGGAAATTATGAGGGCAGTGGACAGCGATGAGATCAAAGACACAGTGCAGACCCAGTCAAGTTGCCAGGGAGGGCTCCCAAGAGAATATGGGGCTTGGTTAAGAAGGAATTCCACTGGCTCCCTCCAGGCCAAAGGGAAACCCTCGAACAAAGACATGAGACAGGGAAGAGCAAAGCGCCCAGGGAGCCTAGAATATGGAGTCATTCAGATTCCAGATGTGAACAGGAGAGAAGCCTGGATGGTGAGGAGGGGCCTGTGATGGAGTCTACAAAACAGCCATGATCTTTTTTTCTTGGAGACTTTTCAGAAAGCACTCGGGCAGGAGTAGCAACCCCAGCACTGCCCTTTCCACAAGAACCTGGGGCCCAACCTGATACCATTTTAAGGGAAGAGGAGAAAAATGTAGAAAGAAAATTGAATCATTTGATGAAAAAATAGAACTCTTCCATCACTATTGAAACATGTCTGGGTTCACATGCTACCTGAAGGGGATCATAAGAAATTTGAGGTTGTCCTAGAACCTCCAGGAAACATCACCAGCATTTTTGCTGCCCACTATTGAAACAGTCAGGGAAGGTTTCCAGAACCAAAGCTGAGATTAGCTGCCTGGGTACAAACTACCCCTGAAGGAGTTTCCATGGAAATGGAGAACTAGAGTCTTCTTTGATGTCTGCTTCTGGGAAAGCAGAGCACAAAAAGAGCATTTGGGAGGCAAAGATAATGAAGCAGATGCAGAAAGAAACAGAAAGCCTCCTTCATCGGCAATGTTCTGATTTTTTTGAAGAGTGTCTAAATAAATGCCAAGCCCTCTGAATCAAACTTAAAGCTCCAGATATTTTTCAAAAGCCACAAGAGAAGGTTCTGGTTTCCATTGGTTGGGGTGGGGAGGGATGGTTTTGATCCACTGAACCTAAGACTCTTCTAGCCCTGTTACGAACTCTAGTTGGGTAAAACGTTGCATAATCATTTCTCTCAAACAACATTTTCCCATTCCACCTCCTCCTTCAAACAAGGCTTTGAAGTAGGGTGGGGAGAGGTGGAAGATCAAGTTAGAAAGTATGGTTTCTGGTCCCAAGAAGAAAACAATCTAGCTAAGGAGGCAAAGCTCAGCCACAGGGGAAACATGTGAAGACCTGTATACCACATCCATCTCTGTTTTCTCTATCTGTAAAAATGAAAAGGCCAAGAAAATACCTGGAAAAAGAAAAAAACAAAACACAGCAATTGATCATGGTTGTTACTATGAGAAGAGAGAAAAGGGACCAGGAGTGATGGTAGAAGTCAAAGAAGTCTGTAATGGCTTAATTTTTCAATAATCTGGAATCATTTAGGGTATAATTTAAAATTACTTTACAATCTACAATTACATCAATATGGTTGAATCTGGAGGGTCTTATTTAAAATCCTTAGCAATCATGATTTCAGAAATAGGTCCTGATACATAAAGTCAGCTGGTCGCTGGGTTTATTATCTACTTCCAAGAAAGACACAAGGGATAAAAAAAAAAACTTTCTGGGTTTTTTTCTATTTTCCAGTTGAGAAAAGCTTGGCTGAGCTGAGTAGAATGTGTCTGGGATCTCAGAGTCCACCTCATGCCCCAGTTAATTCAGTTACACCCCTTGCTAATTGTGAACATGTTTGAAGGAGTCTTAAGTTTCTGTGATTACTAGCCTGGGTGTACTTAAAGGAGCCTCACTCAGAACAAATACTTTGTGTTTAATCATGCTGAACCCCATAATAAACACAATAACTGGGATTTGAACAGTGCTTTCCCAGATAAGCTTAAAACTCACCACAGTACAGTGTTTCCTTAGGCCTTGCAATGCCCTAGCGACACACTAGCATGTGATGCCCACTTGATCTTGTTCCTAAAGCCCAGAGAGATTAAGTAAATTGCCTGAGGTTGCACAGCAGGCAGAGTCCCAGCCAGTGACTCCCCGTATCACAGAGCTTCTCCCACAGAGGATTTGATGACATGAAATAACCCTGTGGACAGTGTCCAGTGAGCTCCTCCCAGGCCACATCACCAGAATGAACTCAGAAGCAAAACTCATCCTAACACCTTTGGCTGTGGACTCTGACTCAGAAAAATCCTCTTCCCACAGGCAGTGTGGGAGGCATCGTGGGGAAAGCACAGATCTGGTTGGGAGCCCAGATTCCCCACTGTGGACTGGGCCAGGTCTCCAGCTCTCAGGGGTCAGCATGCTGGACACTCAATAAGTGTCACTTTCCCTTCCAATAGTGAGAACTGACATATCAATTTAATGTGCTTTGCCTATATTTTTAATCAACTGAAATATCAATCAGCTGAATGAAATTTTAATCAACTGAATGAAAGAGAAGTCCAAAGTAAATGGAGACACCAGATACTCTGAAATGAATGTTATGGGTGCTAGGAGGCGGAAAAGACAGAAGGTGAGAAAAGGGACAACAAGAAACAAAGACTGAAGCATTCAAAGGGGAAGACACAGGGAAGATAGGAAAGAGAATAGACAGAGATGATCAGAAAATAGAGAAGGAGAGAGATTTTATTTTCTGAGCAAGAAGACCCCAAAAATTGGTTAAGGCAAACTCACAAGAGAAAGTCGACAGAGCACATGTATCAGCGACAGCCAGTGCCACCACCACGCACGGGGCCCAGAGGCAGCCGGTTGGCTGCCAAGGACTCATCTGCCAAGAGAGCGGGGAGACCTGTGAACCAGGGCAATTCCTCTCAACAGAAAAGTTTTCCAAAGCAAGAATTGTAATTATTTGTCTTTCTGTTATTAATAACCATAATGACAGCAACTAATGGTCACAGGGAGCCTCTGCATCAGGCCCCTGCCCTTACACACATGGTGACAGGTTTCTCCAGCGTCACACAGGCAGGCAGGAGAGCCAGGAAATCAAGCCTCCTCCTCCTTCAGCAGCCAGAAAGCCCTTCAGCCTAGGCCCTCCGGACATGGGCCTGAAAGAGATTCCTACACAGATTCAAAAATTATGAAAAATTATGTAAATATCTCTTTACAAAAGCTATTTTTGTTTTGTATTGTCTGTTGTTGTTTAGTAAAGAATATACTTTGAGTAGTCTCTGAAAATAAATTGCTCAGGGCCATGAAATGTTCAGGGAAGAAACTGAGTAGAACTGATAAAGCATCAAAAAAGAAAAGCCTTTATCTCTAAAGCAGTACAAACATCTCATGCTTTGACAGCAGGTGGACACAAAGAGAGGGGCCATGGGGTACAAAGCCACCAGCCTGGCAAACAGGCCAGATGGGAATTCAGACAGACTCAGGTTTGTGCTCATTATCACGTCTAATGCAGGATCTAATGCAACATCCAAATAAAGCAATCTATTACAGACTGTGAAACAGACCATTTTAAGGGAGTTCTGGATCCTAGCATCGAGGATTGTTAAAATGAGTCTGTGGAAACAAATCCTGAGGGACTTCTTAAAGCAAATTATGGGATGGTCAGTTGTGGTAAAATTAAATTCTGGAGTGGGCTATCGAGGAGTCTTGGCTTGCTTGGATAGCTACGTGAATATAGCTTCTGGAGCAAATGGAAGAATATGTAAACAGACAACTGAAGAATATGTATGGGGATGCATTAATCCGAGGAAACAATGTGCTAAACATAAGTACACAAAAGAGAAGGGTGTGAAGACACCAGAAACATACTAGGATATAATTTTTTGTGTGTGAATTGTGGGTTTTTAATATTTCTTTGACTCTCTCTTTTGTTACCTAATTTGTCCTGTTTTCATAGTAGTTAGCAATTTTTCACTGACTAGGAAGAAACATAAATGTATAATGTCACATTGGATTTAATTGTAAAGAGTTCTTTCACATGTAAGTTTCAGTGATTTTCTTTACCTCTCTGCTAGTGGAAAAAAGGCAAAAAGAATTTTAAAAAGATGTAAAGTCTTTAAAAAGATGTGCCAGATGTCTTGCTAGGCTCTGGGAAAGATTGAAAGGCAAAATTGAAATGTGTCCTGCTTTCAAAATCTTATAGACAATAAAAGAAAAACTGTAAAAAATACATAGTTGAAAACAATGACAAATGTTAGGTTTTATTGGTCAGTCAGAAAAGCTTCTTGAGGAAGTGGCATTTAAGTCTCAATGTAAAGGATCTGTAGAAGTTGACTGGCTAAAGATTGAGAAGAAGAGTATTTCAGGAAAAAGAGAAAAATACAAATAAATTCTCTGAGTCAAGAAATGGTTTCATGTATTCAGTGTGGCTAGACAGGAAAACAGCAAATAAGAGACAAAAGTGGAGAGTTAGCCAGGGACTGAATCATCCAGCACTTAGTTAACCATGTTAAGGAATTTAGAAGTTTTCCTAAATGTAACAGGAAGCCATGCAAGATTTCTAAGCAGGGGAATAAAAATATCTAATTTACAGCTTTCAATTTGCTTGACTACTGGGTGGAGAATGGATTGTAAGGGGGCAAAATATGAAGTGAAGAGACCAGTTAAGAGGCTACTACATCATCACAGGCAAGAGATGAGCTAGCTTGGACTCAGATCCAAGCAAAT
>PVKY010015063.1:0-10319 GCA_004027775.1 Bradypus variegatus | reverse complement strand
ACAACAACAACAACAAACAAAACCCTGCCTTCATGAAGCTTACACGGTAGCTTGATAATAAATTACAGGGGGCTAGATAATAAATAAATACATGTAGAATGTCAGATAGTGGTGACATGACCAAAGATGAAAATAACATAAGGAAGAAGGACGGGGAGTAGAGGGTGTGGGTACAATTTCAAATAAGGTATTCTTGTAACCCACTGAGAAGATAACAGTCTAGCAATACCTGAAGCAGGTTAAGGACTCAGGCTATACAGATATTTGGAGAAGAAGCATTCTAGGCAAAGGACAACAAGTGCAAAGGACAACAAGTGCAAAGGGATGATGAGGGTGTCTGTAGGGCTGGAGCAGAATGAGTGGGGTGAACAGAAAGAGGTGAGGTCAAGGAGGTTGTGTAAGAGGGTGGGGGAATGTAGAGCAGGTTGAGTAAAACTTTGATGGACTTTGGTTTTCACTCAGAAGGAAGTGGGGAACACTTTCAGAATTTTAAGCAGGGAAGTGACCTCATCTGGTATACTTTTTAATAGGTTCACTCTGACTGCTATGTGGAGAGAAGATTGTGTAGAGGGTTATGGACGAAAGGAGGGAGACAAATAGCAAAGCTATTGTAATAATTTAGGAAAAGATGATGGTGACTTGGATCAGCATGGTATTTTGGATATATTTTCAGGGTAGGATTTGCTGATGGGTCAGATGTAGAATGTGAAAGAAGGAAGTCAAGGATGACTCCAAGATTTTTGACCTAAGTAACTAGAAGGATGCAGTTGTAATTTAAGAGGATGGGTAAAACTATGAGTGGTGTAGGTCAAAGAGGATTAGATCAGGAATTTAGTTTTGGACTTACGCTTGTCTTGATGTCTATAGACACATCCAAGTGGAGACACTAAGTAACTAGATAGATATATGTATGGGTCTAGAGTGGAGAAATCTAGGCTGAAAATACAAATTTGAAGGTTGTCAGCATATAGATGGTATTTAAAACCACGGGACTGGCTGAAGTTACCAAAGGAATGAGTATATACTGAGAAGAAAAGAAGTCCAAGGACTAACCTGGGAGTACTCTAGATTATAGAGGGCAAGAAGGTTAGTGGGAACCAGCAAAGAACTAACTTTGAGTTGCCAGTGAGATAGGAAGAGAATCCAGGGAAGAGTGGTTTTGGAGGCTAAGTGAAAATAGCACTTCAATGAGGAAAGAGAAATCCATTCTATCAAATGATGCAGTTGAGTAACATGAAAGCTGAGAATTGACCATAGGGTTTACCAGTGTAGACTCACTGCTAACTTTGTCCAGAGTGTTGGTTCAATGATTGAACAAATGAACACAAACTTCCCTCCATCTACATTATTTTTTGTTGTGGTAACATATATACAACACAAAATTTTCAATTTTAACCACTTTCAAGCATACAATTCAGAGGTATTAAGTATATTCACAATGTTGTGCTATCATTATCACCACACATTAGCAAACCAGGACGCAAAAGGGCAGGGACTATGTTGTTTGTTTCCCCCAGGAAAAGTTTGATGAGTTTGATGAATGACTGTCGAATTGTTTGAATTAAATGGCTTTGTCCTCAGTTCTAAACTCCTGGCCTATTCCCAGTAGATCTTATTTTTCTTAGAATTGTAAGGAGTGTGAAACTGCACTAAGTTCCCAATCCCTGGAAGCAAGACCTTCTGGAATTGCCTTTGACCATTTCTCTATATGTTTCACAACACCCCAAACCCTTCAGGGCAAAGGAATCCTCAAAAGCTGAAAAACAAGTACTGTAGTCCCAAAGTCACAGAAAACCCCAATCCAAACATCTGTAAACTGACTCCAATGAAGATAGATCATTCATTTGAGAATGGAGTTCACTCTCAAGAAGAAACCATATTCTTGAGATAGCTAATTAACTCATAACATTGTTCAACAAAATTGTTTCATGGAAATGTTGATGATTCAAGGCAGGCTCCCACAAAATACCAGCGAAAATAAGTGGAAAGAGGCCAGGCATTAATGCATTCTTTTCTGGAAAGAGAACAATATGCCTGGGAGGCCATCATTTTAGGGTGGCTACTATTTCTTGAGTGCTTACTATATTCCAGGAACTGTGCTAAGAAGTGATTTATGGACTTGCAAGCAAACTGATTCTCACAACCACCCTATAAGAAAAGTATGATCATCATCCCCATTTTACAGATGAGGAAATGGAGGCTTGGAAAGATTGAAGGGACATCTAGGGATTTGGGTATCTCCCCTGGGGAGGGACCCTCAGGAGGGACCTGATTCCTATTGGGACAGCTGACTCCTGGACAGGATGATTATGGCCCCCTCTCTGCCTCTGCCATAGGCGGGAGGAAAACAGTGTGGTCTGAGGGGTTGGCCTTCTAGAGTCAGTGTCCTGCAAACTGGGGTGTAGGTTGAATGGCTGAAGAAGTCCCCTGAAAGAAAAAAAGGAAAAAAAAGAACATGTGTTAGGCTGTCACCCTTGCATCAGACAGTCACAATTTATTTTTCCTCAGATATCTTTAGTGTAAAAATATTAATTCCATTTTATAGCTGAAAAACCTAAAGCTTAGAGAGGGTAAATAATTTGTTATAGGTCACATGGATGTCACTAAGAGGAAAAGTCAGAATTTGCCACAGGGTTGCATGATTTCAAAGGCTACACTCTTCCCACATTCCCAGGAGACTTGAGAAACAGCCTTGGAAGATCCCTAGGAGATGGGGCTGCTGAAAAACAGTCTTTAAAAATAATCTTCTCATTGACAGGTTAGCTTTCTCCAGGCCACACTTGTCTGTATGTGTGTAGGGGAGGGATTTCCTAAATGCAGTCCATTCCTTTTCTTCAGGGTGCAACTATTGCATTCTCGGGCGGTGTTCAGGACCAATCGCTTCTCTTCCTTTTCAGCCATTTATTTCCCTGCTCTTATAAGCCCCTCTGTCCAGGCAGAGATAAAAGACAGAATGTTAACCATTCACTTGAATAACTTTGGGGAAATGTTTCATTGGGAATTCGGTTGAAGCAACTGGCTAACATGACATTTTATAAAATTTTATAGTTTATCTGGAATCCATATTAGTTCAGTTAATTGGCTCCATGGTGGGCTTAGTAAGAGATCACATGCGGCCCTTAATCAGACATGAGCTTCATCCCCAAAACTCACAGGCCTAGGGACTGTGGCCATTCAGTTTGTGGTTGCTTAAAAATTAACAGTCATCACCAACTACTGACTCACCAAACTTTGGTCTTTTAGGGAAACTCATGGACACTCAGGGCTCAAGCCCCTCAAGAGGTTATCTGGACTCACACAGTCGGGCCCCTGACCCTGAGAAGGCACCTGTTCTCCACCATTCCAGACAGACGCCCCAGTCCCTCACTGCAAACTCTTCAGTACTGCATCCTCAGCCTCATCGGACCAACCCCGGGCCTGGGACCTACCGGACATGTTAGAAATCTCTTTTTACACTGAGTGGAAATCAGCCTCCCTGTGGCTGCCACCTATTTCTGCTCTCTGTCCACTCCCCCAACAAACATGTTTAATTTTCTTTAACATGCTAAATTCTTCAAATATCTTGAGCGCAAAACCTATGTCTCTTTCCTCCTCTCTGCTCCTCCAGCATCCAGTAATTTAGTGGATAACAGAAAACTTTGTTTTGTTTTACCTTTTTAAAGTAAGTGAAAAAAAAGACATTATCAGTAGGATGAAAACCTCATGCACCCATCCCCAATCCCTCACCTCTACTCTCACCTCTTCCCAACACAGGAGACACCCTCTTAGAAGTATTTATTAAAGCGATTAAAGCAGCAAATGCAGTCACAAACTGGGGCTTAAACCTGACTGCCATTTATAAAGTGCATTTATAAACTACATAACTCTGGCACTTTGTCTAACTTTTCTAAACTCAATCTCCTCATCTGTAAAGTGGGAATAATAAGCATATAGAACAATAATCATACTTATAGCATGAGCTGTTGTGGAGATTAAATGAGATAATGCTTCTACCTTATCGGCACATAGCACTTAAAAATCAAAGTGACTGTTGCAACTGTTCTTTTCTCTAGCCCCACCTCACAAATGAGGAAACTGGCCTACAAGGGGCTGAAGAAGTTTTTTTCAAGGTCACAGCTGGTTAACAGCAGAGCGGGAACCTAAACCCGTATCCCTTACCCCTCTGGCCTTTCCTGCTCCCCCCTTTGGTGAGACCATTCTTCTTGCCTCTGAAGATTAAAACCTCACTGTTCATCCCATAGTGCTCAGTACACTGAAGCCCCCTCTGCATCAATGACAGAGCATAATGACAATGCGCGCCAGTCATTTTGACTGTTAGGAAAGGGAAAGGAGGTTGATGACACTGGCTCGCTTGTAGTAATTAAAGGTTAAAGGCTGCTCTAGGCATTGCCCAGACCAGACTAACCTGCTGTAGCGCGAGCGTTCCTGCCGTTTGCATTCCAGTGCGGCCAACTCACCCGCCCAGCCCCGCCCGCGGGCAGCTCCCGCAGCCCAGGGGACCGCGGCTGGCGCACCTCCAGCTGCAGCGGCCGACACGCAGGGCCAGGTGGCCGGGGGCGGGGCCGAGGCCGAGGCCCGGCGCCCCGAGTTCGAAGGGGGCGGGGCCGAGCCCCGAGTTCCGGCCCCCGGGCGTGTACTCCCACAGGTGCACAGAGCGGCTCGGGTTTCAGTGAAACTTATCCCGCCCTGGGCAGACGCGCGCAGAGGCTCCAGGTAGGGGCAGGAGAGAGTGTGTTTTCTCTCCGATCGGCGAGTGGGGCTTCGAGATTCGAACCAGTGGCAGTGAATTTCCTGCGCGGCGGGCGTCGGGGCTACACCGAGGATGCGAGGCGGGAGCGCGGCATGGCTGCTGGGAGGAGCCATTGTGTTGGCGGCCGCTGCCTCCAGCGTTTGTACCCCTCACGGTGAGAAACTTAGAAAGCTCGTATTGTTGCGGAGCTGGGGTATCTGGCCCTTGGACCGTTCGGGGTCCCGGGCTCGCTGGGCAGGTGGTGGACGCGGGTCAGGTGCGTGAAGGGTGCTTTGCTGTCGCAGCCATCCCCTTCCCTCATCCCGCAGCCGCCCGTCGGCGGCTTTGATGGGGGATCCCTGCGCCCCCGCCGCAACCAGCTGGGTCATCGGGGAGCGGCTGAAGTCAGTGGAGCCCTGCTGGAAGCAGAAATGCCTCCAGA
Source organism: Bradypus variegatus (assembly GCA_004027775.1). Lineage (NCBI taxonomy): Eukaryota > Metazoa > Chordata > Mammalia > Pilosa > Bradypodidae > Bradypus > Bradypus variegatus. The sequence goes on along the minus strand of PVKY010015063.1, from coordinate 5,148 downwards.
GAGAGGTGGTTACGCCTCACCCTGGTTACGGGGAGGCTCATCCTGGACAACCCCACCCCAGCTGTAGGAGTGGGGGAAAGGAGGAAGGGGTGAGCACCTGCGTCTAAAGGGTACCCAGAGAGCTCAACCTCTCCTCCCCCGGGTTGGTTTCTTTGCAAACACTAAGTCATTAGAAGCTGTTCACACACCCTGGCGACTTCCTGCGGGCTGGTCCCGTGGGGCCTCTGCAGTTGCACGCTGATGGCGCGGGGCGTGGATGGGGCAGGTGGGAGCCCGCGGCCTGGTGACTTAATACCTCGCTGTTTGCACACCTCTGCAAAGCTTGGAGTGACCCTCTTTGGAGTCGACCCACGGTGTTCAAGAGCCATCCCGGCTCCGCAGCCTCGCGGCACCATGGGTGGCCCGGGTATGAGAATCAGGACCCGGCCCCGCTCAGTTCTCCATATTGCGAACCCTTAGCCTCGAGGTGTTGGCCAGTCGGGCGTCAGGCGGGTTTACGAGTGGAACTTTTTGGACCCTGCCTTATATTCGATCAAAGTGGCCTCCCGGACCTGGGATTCCAGGCCCTTCCATGCCACACTGGAACACACACTTGAAGCCACTCAGGTCTGCAGGCCGTTGGCTGCCAGCGCCCGGAACAGCAGCCATGCCCGGCGGCTCTCTGGTGCCGGGTTGTGTGTGGCTGCCCGCTTCGGCGGGTGTGCAGCTCGGCGTGTGCTCTGACTTGCGGATCTGAGCGTGGAATCTCCCGCGAGCAGGCCTGTGAGGGCGACGGGGGTTGGGCTGCGATCGCGCTAATGGGATGCTAACAGCCTCAGAACCGCTGTTTGAGGCTGCCTGCGTCAAAAGAAAGGTTTTGATTTCTCTGCGAAATTTGCAGACCAGATATAAAAGGTAGCTTCTCACTTTTATTTTCTCCTTCGTAAAAACATTGTGAGAAAGCAAGTCACATTGAATTGAATTAGATTGAAGAGTGTGATTCTATTTCCTCTAGAGTTACAAAAAAGAGTGTTATGGTAGTAAGTTTGAAAACTGTGCACCACTGGTTTTACATTTTATTGGTTGATATCAGAATAAAGGCAATAATTTCTTTCAGGAAAAGATTGAAAACTGATTGACACTTACCCATTTGCCTTTGTCTCTTAAAGTTGCAAACTTAAAATTCAGGAACAAACCCTGGCATGTGCACATGACACTTACCCATTTGCCTTTGTCTCTTAAAGTTGCAAACTTAAAATTCAGGAACAAACCCTGGCATGTGCACACATTTTAAAAAATTTGTGGATGTAGATGATTCAACACTTTTAATGTAACTAACAATTGACATGAAGCATTTCCTGAGTCTTCGTCTTGTTCTATCTTGTTTACAATATGAGGAGTCCTGAGAACTGGGGGTTGGGGGAGGGAGGGAGAATCCCTGGAGCATAATGTGAACTAGATTTAACCAAAAAAAAAAAAAAATCATGTTACTTGTTAACCAGAGCTATTTAACATTGCACCTTGGCTTTTTGCCTCTGCATTCTTTTATTCCTCTGCAGGGTAACTTCCCTAAAGGTTTCCTTAAGTAACATGGGGGTTTTAGGCAAATGGAGTTTCTGTCCCAACTTGAAATTTTAAATTGATTTTGACTAACAAATAGAGCATCACCACAGTCATTTTGCCCTCAGCATAGATCTTTGCTCATTTCCTCTTTTTTTTTTAAGTTTTTCTTCATTTTTAACATATGCATTCTTATTCCTCAATCATATTAAAACTTCTTTGAGGATAGATACTTCATGATATATGACATCTGTGTGTGTATACACACATATGTATGTATGCATGTATGTATCTATATAAACACACACTCTTTTTAAAAACCTTTTTTTATTTAAAGAAAACTTTATTAGTTTCTGTAATCAAACCCACGGAGAGAAGACCTTACATACTACCCCTGTACAGTGGAAAAAAACTAAGTTTAACATTTCTAGACCAATATGGCTGTTAATTTCTGTGTAATGCCAACTCAACACAGTACAACTGGGATACTTTTTCCAAAGTTGACAGCACAGCTGAAGTTTCCAAAAATTCAAATTATATATATGTGTGTATTTATATGAAAAGACCAATAGCAGTATGTTATGCATCAATAGCAGCAACAGCTTTTCCAGGTTCTGCAGTCATCTGAACAAAATTATAGAGACATCCAGCATCCAGCATACTCCATTAAAAAAAAAAAGTAAAAAACAAAAATCCCAGAAAACATCAAGTTCTGTTACTATTATGGTACCTGGCACCATCTTTTATTGGCTTCTTGATCATCATCTGGAAAGAAAACATTTCTGTTAGCTTGGTTCTTACTCGTGCTTCTCAGTTTGTTATCAGACAGATTTCAGGTTTGATTTTCTTCCCAAAGGCCTACCCTAAAAAACTGCCTCAGTCTAGAGTACAACCTTTTCCTTTTACAAGGAGGACACTGAATTAGAAAGAAGGAGCAAGGAAAGAAAAACTCATCGAGACCCCTCTTTCCTATCACAACAGTAATTGATAATTATTTTGTAAATACGTTTAAACTATCTCCCTTTTGGATCATAAAAACTCCCATCTCCATCCCCATCACCATGGTCCAGCACAGTCCCGATCACCTAAAAGACCTTAGTCAATATTAAATGAAGAAGGAAGGAGTCCTAGAGAAGTATACGGTCTTTCCCATAGAGACCCAGCTAGTAGATGGCAGCACTTAAAGTCTGATTCTCACAGGCATATTTCAGGAATGGGAGGTCCCCTGTGCTACAGCAATTCCATTTCTTTTTTGGAAACTAGACCTTCTCTTTATTGTTGGCATTTAGTTATGCAAGCAATATATGATCATTGTAGGAGGAAAATATAACAATTTAATTAAAGCTACCCCAAACCTGAGTACCCAAAGAAACCACTGCTAACATTTTGGTGTCTGTCTTTTCAGATGCTTCCATTCATACAAGCATAAAATGTGTTTTCCCAAATATAGAAAGTCTTTTTGTACAAGTATGGAATTATACTGCTCAGTAGCATGTCAATAAATATGAAACATTTATAATGACTCTAAAATGTTATCAGAGGATATATCATAATTTAAAAATTATCCTCTGCTAACAGACAAATGGAGTATTTCCAATATTTTGTAATTAGAAAGAACCCAGCAATGAATATGAAGATGGGACTTTAAATTGTGTTTGGTTGCAGTTAGGGACTTGCTTGCCAATCAACCTTGATAGGTGATGTTTTAGTTAAGTCTGTGTTTGATTTTTTAATGCTTTTATTAACTGGGCAAATGTTAAGAGAGAAACACAGTTTATTTCATAAGCACACTTATGAAAATTTACCAAAAGCATATCTAGGGAAGGGTATATGTAAAGTTTTGTTTGTTTGTTTGTTTCATCCCATGCTCCCAAAGATCGGGAGCAAAAGAAAATTGGGGTGGAGGGGTAGTAGGTAAGAGAGAGGATAGGAGAAGAAAGAAGAGTGTTAGCAGAAAGTACTTGCTCTTGTACTTGGTTGACCAAGAGAGTGGGCCACAGGAGGAGTACATTTAAAATAACAGTGAATAAAACAACCAGCAAGAACTGGCAGAAAAATCTTTCTAAAAGTTCCAGAAATCTGTTAAAGGATCGCAATAACAGGACAAGTATTGAATCAAGAAGACACCACTTAAAAGCAGTGGGGTCTCCTGGCGGCCCCTCCCCCATCCCCGCTCTGGCTCAGCTGGGAGTCAACCATGTTCCCAGTGCAGATCCCTGGTCCCAGTTCTAGAGGGAGCAGAGTGACGCTCGTGCCTTACTGGGAGCATGTATATCTGGCCATCTGCCTGAGTATAGAAGGTGGCTCACTGGACTCTCTTATAGAACACGGCGGGAGAGCAGTCAGGTAGTACTGTCTGGGGCAAAGGATTGCTGGCCTTAGGACATGCAGTGCAGTGCCTGGGAACCTGAGGAAACTGTTTCCTAGGGAAGAGGGAACATTTGGAACTGTGTAAATTGAGAATTCCTAGAGCCACACCCTCATGCCTGATCAGGGAGGTCCCTGTGGCTTGGGCTGGAGCTATTCTCTAAAACACATTGTATAGATGAGCCCTGAAGGAGAGCACTTGCACAGATCAGTCCGCAAGGACTGGTAAAGTGTTTTCTCTTTCTCCTCTGACTGCTGCTGCTTCCACCTCCTCCTCTTCTTCTCCTCCTTGTTTTTTGTTAGCTCCAGGCATTTAAGGAAAGCTCTTTCATAATAGTAGCTGGATCAAAGCTTAAGGAACCAGATGCCTCAGAGTCTAAATTCCAGCAATAACACTAAAATATCAAATTGTCTAGGTTTTAACAAATGATTATAAAACACACAAAGAAACATGAAGCGAAGGGCCAGGCAAAGGAAAGATTCAAGCCTTACAAACCATCAATGAGGAAGATCAGTCCTGGGCCATTCCAGACAAAGATTTTATAAAATTTATAAATATGCTTAAAGAGCTAAAGGAAAACACAGATAAAGAACTGAAGGAAATTGGGAAAACAATAGAGGGATATCAATAGCAATCAATAAAAAGAATATCAATATAGAGATGGAAAGTGTGAAGAGAAACCAAACAGAGCCAAAGTCCCCAGTAACAAATTAGAAATTTCCTAGAACAGTTCCACAACAGATTGGAGCTGGCAGAAAAAAAGAATCAGTTAACTTGAACCTAAGGATATTGAAATCATCCAATCTGAGGAACAGAAAAAGGAAAGAATGAAGAAAAGTGAACAGAGCCTGAGAAACCTGTGGGACACAATCAGTGTACATTGTGGGAGCCCCCAGAAGGAGAAGAAAGAGAAAGGGACAGAGAGAATAAAAGAAATAATGGCTGAAAACCTCCCAAGTTTAATGAAAGGCATGTATGTATACATTTAAGATGTTCAATGAACTCCATACAGGATAAACCCCTATAGACCCACACTGTGTTAAGTTATAATAAAACTGTTGAATGTCAAAGATAAAGAGGGAATCCTAAAAGCCACAAGAGAGAAGCAACATGTTACATATGTTGTATGTATGTAGCCTCAATAAAGTCAAATGTCGATTTCTCATCAGAAACCAGGGAGGTAAGATGGCAGTGGGAGGACATTTAGAGTGAGGAAAGCAAAGAATTGCCAATCAAGAATT
>PVKY010015062.1:0-10322 GCA_004027775.1 Bradypus variegatus | reverse complement strand
ATCATTGAAAAGTTTCAGAACATCAGAAACAAAGATCCCAGTGTTTATAGAGGGTTCACATACAGAAATAAGAATGACATCAAGCTTCTCAACAAAAGCTAGAAGACAAAGGAGTTTTTTCAGACTTCTGAGGGAAAATGTTTTTCACCAAGAATTCTATTCCCAGACAAACAATCTCTCAAGAGTTTGGGTAAATAAAGATGTTTTCAGAATATATATAATGGGATAATATATATATGTATATAATGGGGTAATATATGTATATGTATAGTGGGATAAAGGCTTCCTAGATGTTAGGTGCATAATGCTGTGGGACTACTGTCGGGGCAAGGTTTTCGCAGAAGGCACTCTGGAGCTGTGCTGTGAAGGATGAAGAGTTGAAGCAGATGAGGAAGGACATTTTAAGCAGAGGGAACAGGATATGCTATAATCAGAATTCAGTGAATTGCAAGCAGCTTGGAATGGCAGGAGATTAGGGTATGGGTCTGGGAGGATGAGGGATGAAATTGGAAAGGTAAATATATTTTCATTAAACAATGGTAAGTGATAAAAACAGAACATGAGATAATACATACAAACTTCTTACAACTACAAAGACATGACTGAATACATTAACAAGGATCACAAGATATTTTGGAAAATTGTTAATTAAATGTCTACATTGATTATACTAATCAAGTTTAACTGCTGTTGTATTCATATCAGTTCAAAGTAAGATTTATTATATTTCCATATAGATTGATAGTTTATTAAAATCTCCTTGTCCAACAGAAAATCTGTAGGAGAATCCTGCACATTTACATACTCATGAATGTGAAAGAAAGAGAAGTGAATTTTAATTGCATGCCTCCTCTAACCTCTCTTGGATGTTAAGCTTGGGTGATTGTCAAAATAACTGAGACATGCTTAATTACCAAATGTTAAACGTTTCTTTTGCAATCCATTTTTTTTATTATTTTAAAAACAAGTCACCAGGTAGTAAAGGAGATGGAAAACCTTATAAGTCAGAAGAAATTCAGAAAATTATTTGTGCCAGAGACAACAGAATATGTCATCTGCATCTGTCTGTTGTTTGAAATACCATTTAAAAGTAAGTAGGACAGGCCATTTAAAGCTTCTAATTTCACTTATTGGAAAGACAGATTCACATAAGAGCTCTCTTCTCATCAAGTTTTTCTGAAGCTAGCCACTGGTCTAGACAATTGCTCTGAAGAATTTGCCTTCCAAATGAGTTCATCTTGAGTGCCATGCACGGGTCCCAACAGCACCCAGCATGGTCTAAATGCCTTCCCAGGGCATTAAATGCTTTAGTTTAAATGACCATTGGGCTTAGCAAAGAACTGAACACAGGCTCCCTTTAAACATCCTTTATCCCTTAGCTCTTATCTTTTAGGAAAAAAAAATTCTCGGAAATGAATTTTCGGTAAAAGTGAGCTAATTCTCTTGGCACTCTCCCCAGCTTTTCTACCCATATCATGTAAATATGCACAATAGTATTGCCAAGAAAGGCAAAGAAATAAAAAAGCAGTTGGAGGAAATTGCAACTGCAAAGCATTGTTACCCTCTTTTAGAAACAGCTGCTTTCTGTTAAATTTAATTATTTTTCCCAGCAGCTTCAAGGTAAAGGTGTTGGTTACTGAATGGAGGTGGCTTCTAAATAAAACCAGAGTGCTTATTCAGTCTCATCCGGGAACACTGGTAAAGACTCGCCTAAGCTGGTGGTAGCAGGGTTGCTCCTGGACAAAGAAACCATCTTTCAAGTGACTCATATAAGACACATTTCGAAATCAATCCTTGTTGCATGCAACAGACACTTTCGATGATTGACCTGACAAGGCACCCTGAAATTTGGCACAGTTCTTTCAGGGAGGACAAGGGTCAAGACTTGCTGATGACTTCCAGGTGAGCCATGTGCTCTATCAGCAGCACTAGAATGTGCTCTGAGAGTCTGCTTCCCAGGAGGGTGCAGAAGGCTTAGACGAGGGAAACCCACCAGGACAAAGTCTGAACATGCCCTAGTCTCGTGGGTTCCAGGTGAGATTAGTTTCTGAAGGATTGCTCTCATCTAGGATGAAACTCCCTTACTTCCTGTTTCCAATGCAACTTTTCATGAAGCCTACCCTGACCACACTATTTAAAATTGCAACTCATCCTCCTATTTCCCATGTCTTAACCATGCTCTATTTTTATTATTTATTTCATTTTATTTTTTAGTGTACACATCTTAAGTGTACTAGTTAATGTGTACATATGTGTACCCTCATGGAGCTACCACCCAGATCAAGAAGTGGAATTTTTACAGCACCCTAGAAGGCTTCTTCTGGGGCCCCCTCCCAGTCAGTCCTACTCGATTGTTTTCAAAGCATCTATCACCTTTTAAGGTAGTTTGCCTGATTGGCTCACTGAGGTATCCCAAGCAACTAGAACGGTGCCTGGCACATGGTAGGCACTGGATAAGTATCTGTTGAATGAATGACTGTGAAAAATACCCACTGCACCTCTATTTACAGCCCCCTATTACAGTCTGTAATTGGAGGAACCAAGGTTGGAACCAGCCGTGGGAAGGGTGTTTCCTGATCTGGGTGTTGGTGTGGGTCAGGTCTATCCCAGTGTAATCTCTTCCGTGCAGCATTTTCTTGGACAGATTGAACACTTACTTTGTCATGGAGCTGCAGGAAGGAGGGGATGTCTCTTTTAATCTAGACTTATCTCTTGACTCCTGGGTTTTGCTGTGCTTTGCCCTGGCAGGAGCAGAGCCCTCCTAGAGCGGCCTCTCTCCTTCTGACTTTGCTGTCTGTCCTAATGCAATCACCCAGTTTGGAGAAGTTGGTTCATCTTCTTTACTTAGCTCTGCCAGTTGGTTGCCAGGTTCTGGCCACTTTGTACTCTGGCCATTTCTCCTCCATGCTGTCCCTCAGATCTCCTCCTCCTTTTCACTTCCTTTGGACCTACCTTAGGTTACTACACTAACCTACCAAATGGTGTCCCCCTTCCCTCCATCATCTTCAGGCTTATCCTCTTTCAAACTGTCCCATTATATTTACTAAAATACAACTTTGATCATGTCACTCCTGTGGTCACAGACTTTCAGTGGTTCAGAGGTGCTACCAAAAACAAGTCCAAACTCCTTAGCCTTGCATGCAACCACTTCCAGACCCCAATTCCCTCAGTGCTAGCAGATTGATTTTCTCCGTTGTCATTGTATTTTCTTGCCTCTGTACCTTATCTCTGTTGTTGGGTTCAGAAAATAAGTGCTGGAAGGAATGATTTGAGATCATCAGTTCAATCTCATTTTATAGATGAGGAAACTGAGGCCCAGACAGGTGAAATGGCAGGTCAGCATCACATAGTCAAAACCAGATAGTCAGGTTTAACAGTGTCAGTTGGATCCTTTCATATACCTGAAGATCAAATCAGTGAACCACCTGGGCCTCCAATGACCCCTTCAGACAACTCAACATTAAAAATGTGGGTGTTTATTGAGGACTGGCGGTTTGATGTGCTGAGCCCTCTATCATGGGACTTGCCCTTATGAAGCTCATTACTGCAAAGGAGAGGCTAAACCTGCTTATAATTGTGCCTAAGAATCTCCCCCTGGGTCCCTCTTTGTTGCTCAGATGTGGCCCTCTCTCTCTCTAACTAAGCCACCTTGGGAGGTGATCTCACTGCCCTCCCTGCTATGTGGGACCTGACTCCCAGGGGTGTAAATCTCCCTGGCAATGCAGGATATGACTCCCGGGGATGAATCTGGACCCAGCATCATGGGATGGAGAACATCTTGACCAAAAGGGGGATGTGAAATGAAATGAAATACGTTTCAGTGGCTGAGAGATTCAAAAGGAGCCGAGAGGTCACTCTGGTGGACACTCTTATGCACAATATAGACAACCCTTTTTAGGTTCTAATGAATTGGACTAGCTAGTAGTAAATACCTGAAACTATCAAACTACAACCCAGAACTCCTGAATCTTGGAGATGATTGTAGCTTATGAGGGGTGACAGTGTGACTGGGAAAGCCTTGTGGATCACACTCCCCTTTGTCCGGTGTATGGATGGATGAGTAGAAAAATGGGGGCAAAAATGAAAAGAAAAATAAAAAGAAAAAAAACTAAAGGAAGAATGGGGGAGGGGACAATATGGGTGTTTTGTTTTTACTCTTTTTTTAATTCTTGCTTTCACTTTTTCTGGTACAAAGAAAATGTTAAAAAAAGTAGATCAGGGTGATGAATGAACAACTATATGATGGTACTGTGATCAATGGATTATATAATTTGGATGATTGTATGGCATGTGAATAAATCAATAAAAATTTTTTAAAATGAAATGAAATAAAGTTTCAGTGGCTGAGAGATTTCAGATGGAGTCAACAGGTCACTCTGGTGCACATTCTTACGCACTATATAGATAACACTTTTTAGGTTTTAATGTATTGGAATAGCTAGAACTAAATACCCGAAACTACCAAACTCCAATCCAGTAGCCTGGACTGTTGACGATTGTATAACAATGTAGCTTACAAGGGGTGACAGCGCGATTGTGAAAACCTTGTGGATTGCACTCCCTTTATCCAGTGTATAGATGGACAAGTAGAAAAATGGGGACAAAAACTAAATGAAAAATAGGGTGGGATGGGGGGAATGATTTGGGTGTTCTTTTTTACGTTTATTTTTTGTTCTTATTCTGATTCTTTCTGATGTAAGGAAAACGTTCAAAAATAGATCGGGTTGATGAATGCATAACTATATGACGGTACTGTGAACAGTGGATTGTACACCGTGGATGATTTATGGTATGTGAATATATTTCAATAAAACTGAATTTAATTTAAAAAAAAGTGGGTCTTTGAGTCCCACCTCAAGCACTGCGTCCTCTATGAAGCCTTCCTGATCTCCCAGTTGGGATCTGCACTCTCAGTGCACTTGATCTGAGCCTCTCCGATCTCAGGGGTAATGTACACGTTTGTGTATCAGTCCTAGCTCCCCTGCTACATTTTAAGCAAACGGTTTGATTCATCTTTGACTTTCCTCCATTCTTATCCCGTGACTTGTCCGCACTAGGTGAGCAATAGGAGTCCTCTGCTTGAAAAGTTGTAGGTGTAAGGCGTGGCACTGTACGTACTGCTGGGGAGGCGCAGTTCACACGCCGAAGTCCCAGCCAGCTACTATGCACCGAGTACAAAATTTCCAACACACCGCGCGGTTCACATGCTGCACCTTAGTCCCTTTTGAACCCAAACCCATTAAGGTGAGAGAGTTTTATCCCAGCAAAATGCCAGCTTGCTGCAATTACAGGATAAGTTTCGCGACCTCTTTTGGTGCCGCCTCTGCCCCCACCTTCCGCGCGGCGAACCGCCACGCGCATTGGGTGACCGGTCCCGAAACGTGACTTGGCACTGAGAGGGCACAGCTCCTTTTACCGAGGGAGCTCAGGTCCCCGGCACGCAGCGGGCCGCCAGCTTTCCGGGCTGGCCGGTCACCGACCCCAGGAGGCGGCCAGGCAGGGCAAGGGCGGTGGGAAAGTGACGCGCGGCGGGAGGAGCACAGAGGCAAGCGCGGCCCCGGGGAGGCGGGGAGGGCCAGGGAGCCGAGAGCGGCCGAAGCGAATCAGGGTACGCGCTCGGGGAACCCGAGGGTGCCCATCTGCTTCCCGGGCAGGTCGAAAGCGCGGGGCTCGAGCTGGGCGCGTCTGCCTGCCCCCGGGGCTCGCGGCCCAGCCCCTCTCCGCCCCCAGGAGGGACAGAGGGAGGGCAGAAGGCCGGACCCGCCCTCAGTCCCAGCCCCAGCTCCTGCCGCGCGCGGCGGCCGCGGCTGCCGAAGGAAAACAGGAGGCACCACGCCGGAGCGGAGAAACCAGTTTGGCCGGTCCTGGGAAGCCCAGGTAAGAGGGCGGCCGCTGAAGAAGGGCGCACGGAGCCGGGGCGGAGGAAGGCGGAGAAACATTGGCGACAGAGCCAGAGGAGCCGCAGCAGCCGCGGCCAACTGGACACGCTTCCCGGGGCCCCGGGCCAGCCCCGGTGCGCCATGAAGCGCTAGCGCGGCGGCCAGGGCCGGGGCCGGGCGGCGGCGGCCAGGTGCGCAACGAGCGGTCGGACGGCACGCGCCGGCGGATGCCCCAACCGGGGCCCAGCAAGCTCCAGGTATGAAAGGGGCGCGACGCTGGAGCCCCCGGCCTCCTCCTACCCACCGGCCCGGCAGGGTTCCACAGGTCTCCTGGCCATCCCCGGGCTTGCGAACTCCGGGGATCCAGGATGCGGTGGTAGCAGCTGTCCGCGTACTCAGCCTCGGGTGGGATTTGGGTGGGGGGCTTCAGAAGCCCCACGGTCTCCTATGGGTGAGGGAGTCAGAGCTGGCCGGGTAGGCAGCGCCTTGGACGGGTTCTTGGGGTTTTCATCTGCGGGGACGAGAGGGGGCCAGGTGTGCAGGAACTCGCGGCAGGTATTTGAGTTCTTCGCTCATTGGCTGCGCACGTATCGAGGGTTAAGCTCCGAGGCTCAGAGCCAGGCAGGGCGTGCGGCGCCTTGGGGAGAGCGGCTGGCTGCCCTGCTGTGTCCGATGCCCTTCAGGGAGTACCCCGTGGTCGGTTCTGCTGGGGTCTCCCTTTGGGAGCCGGTGCCATTGGGTCAGAAAACGACCTTCGGGTCAAATGCACCTGTCCGTGGCCGTGCCTGCAGGGAGGGGTGGAGGGTGAGACGCATCGCGCCAGCTGTCAGGCCGGGCATCCGCCAGTCATTTCCCGTGCCCTTCAATGCGGACTGGAGGGGCGAGAGATGGGGAAAATGGGTGGTGTTTTTCCGGTGACTGTAGAGTTGTGTCCGCCACCTCCCACGGCACTGCCACAGGCCATCTCCTTTCCCCTCCCCCCCCGTTTGATGCCCAGCGTTTGCCTGCTGAGTGGCATCTCGTTGGGGGTGGGAGGTGGGGATGTGTTTGATGGAAAGGCGAGTGCTTTAACTCCCCACTTCACCACCACCTCCCAAGTGAAACGAAATCCTTGAAGTGTCCGCTCAGCTTCTCCAAGGGGGTGTATAAGCGTGGTCCCCCCGGGGTTGGCTCGGAGCGCAGACCTGTGACAGCTGTAGAGGAAGGAACTAGAGATGGAGAAGGAAAGCAAAACAGGGAGGAGGGGGTAGAGCGGACGCACACAAGTAAGGGGAACCTACCCAGTAAGTCCCCTCAATGCCACCCGGACCCCATGGCGTGCCCGCGCTGCTCTGGCGGGCCCCAAGTCTTTCTAGGATCGTTTTGAGCCCCGAATTCCCCTCCCGGAAGCTGCCCGCCCTGTCGGCTTGAGAAAAAGTTTCACTTCCATCTTCCTCATTGTGTAGCCGCCCAAGTTCTGCCCCTCAACTCTTCAGGAGACAATAAAGGCACGTAGGTAATGAGGAGGGTTACGTGCTTTCAGGAACAAAAATGCAAAAAAGATGTGTGCTTCAGCAATAGTAAGTATCAGCACATATAAAAAGGGGTAACAACACAAAATGTGAAGGAAAGTTACAATTTTCGTCTTCTAAGGAGTCCTTTCATGTTAGACCTCAAATGCCATTCATTAATTCTAGACCTATTGTTGGAGGCCTCATTAAAACCTTTTATAAATGCATACACTGTAGGAAAGATTAATGGTTATTAGCTGATTAATTTCAGAGGGAGAAGTCACGCCTGCCTGCAGTTAGTCGTCTGAATTCTCTGAATGATTTTCACTATGTAGTGGATTTTAGGTAAGAAAATCTTAACCACTTTCCTCATTTGCCATTTTCTAGTGGCTGTGCTTTGTTTTTAAATTATTAAACACTTGGCTTGGCCATTTTTAGCAATTCTCTGTGTACACCATCGAGGCAGGAGGACTGCAGCTTCCTATTGGTGACGCGGTGCCTGCCAAGGCAGTGCTAGCCATTTTCCAGCTTTCCTTGTGGATTTTGTTTGAAGAAAAATATATAACTGTGTGCACTTCATATTAATGCGTGTTTGTGGTAGAACTATAAGGTGTTTTGTTTTGCTTTAATTTAGGCTCTCAAATAATGACTTGACTGGGAGGGATTTCGGTGTCTGGGACCTGGCATTAGGGCACAGACCAGGTCCAACCATAGGATATTCCTTCTCTCTTTCAAAGCCAAGAGTAGTGGAAAAACATATGGACTTACAGTGACAGGAACTTGTTGAAACTGAGATAGAACCAGAAACCTTTAAATCTTTAGTCTAAGGCTCTCCCAACTGAGATATTTTAGGTGCCCGGCAGGTGCCTGAGGGCTCACCGGTTTCAGTTCTTTTACTTAGTAACTGTATATTCTTTTAGATAGGTTGTCATGTTTTCTGAACCTCAGTCTGTTCATCTGTTGGGAAAAAAAAATAGCTTGGGGTTGTTGAGAGAATTAAATGAGAGAACATATGAAAGTCCTTTTTTCATTAGTAGGTGTTCAAATGTTGAATTTTTCTTTGTTAAACTGATTTTTTAAAGAAAAGAGTAGGATGTCCAACTATTTGGTGTATTTTTAACATTTTAATATTTTATTGCCTTACCAGTTTGAATTTCATTTTAGTTTTTCATAAACTACATTCATGGAATACAATTCATTCTAGAGAGATTTTAATCTTCCAGAGATCTTTGCTCTTTAGTTTCAATCATTTGTCTTATAAAAGACAAACGCTGTTATGAATGCAGAGGAACTGGCTCTTTAGGTACCAGAACAAGTTTTATGGGGTCCATTCATGCCCCATATCTCTAAAGAGAAGTGACCCTAAAGTTTTCAATGCACTCTATTTTAGGATTTGCTTCTGGATTAGTCTCCTGGGCAGATTTTGTGATATCTTTAGGTATCCTGTGAGTTTTCAGGTCCATTTGTGGGCATCGTTCAGTTAGATTAATTGCATTCTTGCAATTATTGTTACTTATTATGATAAGGGAAAAATTCATTTGCTGTCAGATGAGTTTAAAAAGAAGAACATACGTTATTCTTCTTCATTCTGTTAACCAAGTTACTCCTGAATTCCCATCCCTGTGCCCAGCAAAAATAATACCACATCTGGGATCTTTTGATGACCTGGGATTATGGGGAACACCCTAGTAGTCTAATTAAATAGATATAAAACTGCTTTGTTTCTGATTTTTATTCCTAGAAAACAAAGGACTTTTGTCATCTGACCATTTAGGAGTGTATTAGTGCTTTTACTGATACATCTAAATTCATTGCATCTTTTAATAAATTGTTGCCCAAACCATCCACAACTATGCTTGATAACTGAGCCCACAGGCTGTGGGAGAGTTGAGGTTGGTGGGCTGCATTTTAGAGTCCTATGACCTCCATCCTTGGAACTGAGGCCTCACTGCCTCCTAGTTGTGTAACCTAGGGCAAGTGACTTGCTGTCTCCTAAGCTTCAGTTTCCTCAACTGCAAAATGGGATAGTAACAGGACTGCCTCATAAGGCTATGTAATGAGGTCCAAAGGACGTAATTTATGTAAAGCGCTTAGCACAGAGTTCAATGAAAGGGAGTCATTAATATTATTGTGTTGTTGTTGATATCCTCATTAAATATTTATTGCTCCCCAGCAATTGCCTTTCTCCCAGGTTCTGCAGGAAACAGGCACCACTCTGCATGTTAACGTTTGTTTTGCAAACATTTAAAGAGTGCCTGTTTTGTGCCAGGCACTGGAAAAAGAGTCCCCCAGAGAAAAGAAGAGGCGTGTTTCCAAAACTCTAAAGCCAGGGCTAGCATTCTGGAGCACTAGAGTCTGCGGGTGGCCTGGAGGATGGGGTGCTTGGTGACCTCTTACCTTGTCTCAGTCACAGCTGCAAGGGCCCCACCCTCCCTCTCACCTGGCTGCTTCCTCTCCCTGACCAATGGGGACACAGTGAACACCGCTTGGCCCCTTTTATTTCCCCCTCCCCTCCTGGCTCTCTCTCCACTCCCTCACCCTCCATGTTCTTGTTTTATTAAAAACTCACTACTTCCTGTTCAAAACTCAATTAGGGGTTTCTGAATCTTGTGTCTTCTTTAAAGGATCAGTGTTCTCTGCATGGTTTCCTTAGTTGTGGAGCCCAGGTAAGTGCTGCTAATGACAGAGAGAGAATCTTGGTACAATCCCATTTATCTGTTCATTAAAAATGCTTTGAGCCCCTTCTCCAGGTGCTACACTGGTGATTACCTTCCTCCTTCTAGTGGTATTTATATGAAAGAGGTGGGGGTGCAGAGAACATAGAGACAGAGACAGAGATAGAGATAGAGATAGAGATAGAGAGGGGGAGAAAGGGAGGGAGAGAGAGAGAGGAAGAAGAGAAGAGAGAAGAGAAGAGAAGAGATCAGCTGTTCTTATTCTGCCTATGTCCCTC
>PVKY010015061.1:0-10325 GCA_004027775.1 Bradypus variegatus | reverse complement strand
ATCCATACACTAGATAAAGGTAGTGCAATCCACAAGGTTTTCACAATCACACTCTCACCCTTTGTAAGCTACATTGTTATACAATCATCTTCAAGAGTCAAGGCTACTGAGTTGGAGTTCGGTAGTTTCAGGTATTTACTTCTAGCTATTCCAAAACATTAAAACCTAAGAAGTGTTATCTATATATAGTGCATAAGAATGTCCCCCAGAGTGAGCTCTCGACTCCATTTGAAATCTCTCAGCCACCGAAACTTTATTTCATTTCATTTTGCAGCCCCCTTTCGGTCAAGAACATGTTTTCGATTCCACGATGCTGGGTCCACATTCATCCCCGGGAGTCATATCATGCATTGCCAGGGAGATTTACACCCCTGGGAATCAGTTCCCACATAGGGGGAAGTGCAGTGAGTTCATCTGCCAAGTTGGCTCAGCTAGAGAGAGAGGGTCACATCTGAGCAACAAAGAGGCACTCAGGGGGAGACTCTTAGGCACAATTATAAGCAGGTTTAGCCTGTCGTTTGCAGTAATGCGCTTCATAAGGGCAAGCCCCAGACAGAGGGCTCAGCCTACCAAGCCGTCAGTCCTCAATGTTTGAGAGAACATCAGCAACAATCAAGGTGAAAAAGTCCAACACTTCCGCATTTTCCCCCAGATCCTCAGGAGGGCCCTGCATATATATTTTTATTCTCTGCCCAAATTACTTTGGGATGTGTCACTATTTTACTCTAACCTATACAAACCTATCATATCTCACTTCCTATTCAAAGTTCCGTGTAATTGTGGTGTTGGAACAAACTGTAGAAGTTATATTGTTTAGGAAATACAGATCCTACACCAAATAAACACATCTTCCCTTGATCTCACATGGAAGTTGAAGTTTTATAAACACAGTCAGTTTCAACCTTTATCCTTTGGCCCGATTTGGCAAACCAATTTTGTTGTTTAATGGTTAAAAATTTTGTAATTTTTATATTGAGGGTTGCAGTTAAAAAGCTCCATTGTGATCAACTTTTGTTTCCTTGATAGTAGTTGTTTGTATTCTTATGAGAAAAATAGTCATTTGTCACATTTTGTGGAATCACATATTTAGGGAAAAGTCATATTCAGTGAAAGTCATTTCTGTTCTTTAGAGCAAATACAGGAAAGCAAATTTTATTTAATTCTATTACAACACCCATTTGGAAAATTTGTTGAATTTTTAGTCTTGTTAGCTGGGACCAACAGATTACCATTGCTTTGTCTTGTAAGGAGCCTTGAAGTGGCCCAGAGGCAAGAAATGTAAAGGAAAGAATTCCTCAGCAACTAGTTGACTGTTACTTCAATATGGGTCAGAAGCGTAACACAGTCACACCAATCTTAGATTGCAGTGATAAATGTGTGTGCAATAGATCCTGAGAAGTAATAGTTCTGCTTTACAGTGCAGACATCAGGCAAATCTGGAGTTTAGGAAAACCTTAGGAATGGGTCCTTCGCCCAGATGTCTCTTGTGTTTAGAACTCAGAATGCATTTGTACAGAAAATAATGTAGCAGCATTCACTGTAAGTAGTGGTTCAGTCCCTACACCAGCCCACAAATTCAACCTAACCAATGGTGTTCTTCAATTATAGGACCATAAGAGCCTCATAGGGCCCCACTGCAGTGTATGGCAGGGTGTCCATGGGCAGCACGCGTGCAGTGCTGTGGGGTGCCAGCCTCCGTAGTCCAGAGTAGCACGTGCCTTTGGGGGTTAGAAATAGAAATGACTCTTCTCTTATGCTCTTCCATGTGGGAGCTTAAAATAAGAATTCCTCCAAATTTAAGGTGTCTAGGGGATTTCCCAAGTGAGAGGCTCCAATACAGTTATTTCAGAAGGTGAACATGGGAGCAACACAGAAACCTGGAAGTAAGTTACAATCAGACAATTCTGATCAACAGAAGCTGCTTTAAATGGGGAACAAACCACTTCCCGTAATCACAGAAAGAGACCCTTACATTGGCAATGTCAAGACATGGTCTACAATACCATCTATAGGGAGGTCATGGTAAGCTTTTCTGCACTCGGGGACTAGGAACCTCTAAGAGCATCTCAAAGATTCTTTGACTCTAACTTGCATTGAAAACTATGGCATATAGGTGCCCATCTTGTTTCTCTCTGACAGTCACTGGGACAAGCCATTGGTTGCCTTATTTCCCTCTTTCTCCTTTGGATTAAGGATAGACACAATTAAAAATACCTGTGGTGGAAAATTGAAATGAGTTTAGTGCTGAGCAGTGGAGGAATGTGCTTAAATTATTGTGAGACAGGGGATGGACGTTAAATGATTCCTGTGTCAATTTGAAGACATCAGCACTCATATTTCTCACATGATATGGACTGTGACCTCATTGCACATTTATTCAATTAAGACAAGGAGTAGAATTCCAAAATGTTTTTTTTCCTTCATGTCTGCCAAATCAGCAAAACTTTTTGACTAACTGCAATCATTACTACTATTGCCAGCGCAAATACCGAGGGCTCAGTAAATGGGATTGATCTAAAAAGCCTATTAAAAGTAATTATGATGAGAATATGGACCAAAACCAGACAGCAAAGACTCTAATCCTATACCAGCACTAGCACTAGGCAAGTCACTTAGATTCTTTAGACCTTGGTTCTTGTATCTATATAATAAAGAAACTGGGTTAGGTATCACTAAGGTTTTCTTCACCTGAGACTTTGTGATTCATATCAGTAGCTTCTGATTTCTTCATTTTATGCTTTGAGCTTGTTTTTCTGTTTGTTCATCTTCCAGAGAAAATGGCTTGGTCTGCTAAACCTTATCTCCCCACATTCTCGTAACATGATGACTAGGAAAGCTGTCAAAAGCAAGTGAAGATAACCAATCGTGGTCAGTGGGCACAATGAGCATATTTCAGAACTAATTTGATAAGTTCAAGACTCAAGAGTTTTAGGACACAGATATTCCAATATTCTCAAGCTCAGTAGAATCTCAAGGGAATGAATGCCTGTTTTGTTTTGTTTTTTTCTTGCCCTCTACTGCACGTTACAAATGAGGAAACTGAGGCCAAGAGAAGGCAACCTAAGGCCAGTTGTTATTATCAACAGTACTACTCAAAGGATTTTTTTGTGAGAAGGAAAAGCACTTTAAAAATTAAGTAATGTAAAAGTCACCCAGCTGGGCTGATTATCAGTTTGTTGATAAAGATGATAAGGCTTCTGGTTGGAGGTAACAAAGAAATTTTATTTCAGAGTAGAACTCTGAACAAATTGAAATTAACTAATTCTGTAATCTCTGGGGATGTGGGCCTGTGCATCTTCAAATCTCTCCTTCCTGAGACGGCTATACATGAAGAACTAACCATTAGCTTGGCGAGGGAGAGCACATACAAATCTTCGATACCATGTCCAAAACCAGGACTCACACTTACCCCTTCTCACAAGCTGCTTGTGTTCTCCGCCAAGTTTGGAGCCTGATATCTTCTCTCTGTGACACCTTCCCAGTCCAATATAAACGATCTTAGTATTCTGGGTGACACAATCAATTTTTGGCCTAAAAGCAATTTTTCTGCTTTGCGTGGCACTCTGCCTTTTTGCCCTCATTTTGAGAATGGGAACTAAGGTTCTCCATAAAAGAGTCTATTAACTTTCAACCGTGCCCACTTTGGGAGTGTTCCGTGCAATTTAAACAATTAGAGAAAATCAAAGGAAATGTCACCCCCAAAAAGGGCTCCCTGCCCACAGTGCCAATAGAGTACCTAAAATAAATAGACATGGAAGGCTGAATGCCAGATACATGTTGCAAGCATTCAGCAGCAGTTTTCAGGGGCCCTAATGTGCAATTAAATTATGCTGTGCAGTGAAATGCAATCGCTACCTACCAGCAGGCCTGGGTAGCACCAGAGCTTGGTCCCCACTTGGAGATTAGATATGGAAGGAGGAGCCTTTACCCTCTGGCACATACCTCAACAATTTAGCTGCTTCCCACTCAGTGCATGGCTTATTTTATCCAATTCCCAAGTATGTTTCATCTCTTTCCATCTTGTATCCATATCCTGGATTCTGAGACTGAAATAATACCTTTATTCAGCTAAATTACTCTGAGTTCTTAATAACTGTTCGTGTGTTTTTGGTTTTGTTTTATTTTTTCTTCCTTTCCATTTATTCTGCACAGTCATTTGCATCCTATTTCCCATTAGACTATCACAGGGAAGCTGGGGAGAGCCCATCTGTGCATTTCAGGGGGCAAAATCAAACAGCCCAGGGACAGGTGGAGCAGGCAGCCGGAAGGTGACCCCGGCATGTAGCAGGTGGTTGGCGCAGTGCAGGGAAGCAGCAGGCAGCAGGCGGCGTGGAGGGCACAGGGGCCCTGGCTGCCTCCGTCCAGGCAGCAAATCAAGCAGAGGTGAGCCGGCAAGAAGGGTGACAAGAGGGCAGAGCCAGCGTGTGACCAGTGGGGAGGGAGAAGCAGAAGGCAATTAGCCAGGGGGAGAGGGCAAATGGAGGGCATCCGCCGACAATTATCCGGGGAAAGGGTAGCAGGAGGGTGATAATAGGAGGCATTTCTGAGGGGAGAGAGGACATCAGGCAGGTGACACACACAGAAATGAGAAAACAGGGTAAGCCTCACCTGGGCAAAAAGCACCAAATGAAGAGCCTCACCATCCCCAGGAAAGCACCAGGCAGTCAGTGTAGCCGGAGGCAACCGAGAGGGATGAACCAAGGAATCTGTGGCCTCTGGGGGCTGGGTGCTTGAAGACCCCACCTCAGGAGGCCCTGGGGCAGGAGATATTTGCATTGCTTGTATCCGCCCTTTCCCTGAGGGGCTTCAAAAAAGGGCTGGATAGTGACTTAACAGGGTTGGATAGTGACTTAACCAGTGTAAACACTATTTCAGAGCAGGTCGCTGCCTACCTGGTGTGATTTTGAGGAGAGGGATAAATTTGGGTGATTCCATTTTCCCAGTGTTTTCTGGAATCCGACTCTGCCAGGTGCTTTACATATGGTATCTTATTCAATCCTATGGCAATACTTGCAGTTTACTGTTATTGTCCTTGTGGGGTTTTTTGTTTATTTTTAGAGAAGTTGTAGGCTTACTGGAAAATCGTACAGAATATACAGGGTTCTCAGTAACATTTTGCATTAGCATGGTATGTTTGTTACAATTTTACCATAGTGCATATTTAAAATTAGGGTTCAGTGCTTGTGTTGTATGGCCCTATTTAAAAAAAAAAAATTCTAGTAACGTATACCACCTAAAATTTCCTCTTTTAACCATCTTCAGATATAGAATTCAGTGGTGCTAATTACGTTCACAATCTTGTGCTACCATCACCACTTAGCCATTACCAAAAGAGAACACTGAGATTAAGAGAGATTACGGAACTGGCCCAAGATCACACAGCTGATGGGTGAGAGCTGTGATTTCAACTTGAGCCTGTTTGACACTGAGCCTCTTCCATCTCCTTCATCACAGGGAGCTGACAGCTGGAAAGCCCTCTTTGACGACTAGCAGACATTGTAGCTTTATCCTCAGAGATAAAGACAGCTTTGGTGTCTGTTAAATACAAATTCCTCTAAAAAGAGACCTATTATAAAATCATGATGTTTGAATTTGATTAATGTACACAACTTCATTAAAAATACAAGAAGGCCTCATGTCAAGTTCCACAGGTAACAATGCTGGAAGGTGCAGTAAGAATCTTCAGTAGCTCAGAAGGAAAAGTAGATTCTCTGCGAATATATTGTTAGTGTTCGCTGCATCAGTTTCTGTGTTCTGCACACTCAGTGTGCCTTTGTGTAAGTCAGGATGCTTTCAACAGCAATTAATAGAAAGCCCTGGCACAGATGGGCATAAACCACAAAGAAATGTGTTTCATGTCACAAGAATTCAGAGGTGGAACAGGCTCCAGTGTCCCTGCCGTGGTCTCGTGGTCCACCTCCTTCCATGCTGACTTCCTCTTCAGCACAAAAGCAGGAAGATCGTAACAGCTCCAGGTGTTACGTCCGGTTGTGGTGTGTGCTAGGAATAGAAAGCAACTGTCGCGTAACGTGTCCCTTTCTTTGGAGTTGAGAAAGGGACTTGGAATCCCCTTAACCCAAGCAGACTTGCTCACACAATTCATTGACCTGAAATAGTCTTGTGTCCCTTCCTAACCGATCTCCCACAAGGGGAATGGGATTATCTACAAGGGTGATCCTGTCATGAACCACCCTTTCCTCTGAGCTATGTCCTGAAAAGGGTAGATACCTGAACATAATGAGGATTCTTGTCAAAATGAGAGAGAAGATGGATGTTGGATAGACAACTGAGGGTGAAACAAATGACTGAATGTGCATAATCTCTGCTCTGGCTTGATTGGGGAAAGGAATGAAATCACTGGATCCAGAATTGTTTTCTGGATTATTACTCATCCCACAGTAGCAAGGTGAAATAAATCACTTCATTTACTGAGCCTTGATTTCCTCATTTGTAAAGTGGAGAAGATAATACCTGCCCCATGTAACTCACAGGCTTGTTTTGAGAATTAAATACATATGTGTAAAAGTTTTGTCAATGAAAAAGGGCTATATAAATGTGAGGCATTATTGTGATTAATATTCAGAATTTAATCAACCTTGTTATTCTGCCAGTGAGCAGATATTTATTACAGACTAGGTGCTAGGTACAATTTCAGTGTGAGCTGTGGAAATCACAGAAAAGGTAACAGGAAATAGACAAACTCACTAAAGAATCAGAATAGTTACATGTTTAAAATTACTTAATACATCATTAAAAGAAAAACAAGAAACACCAAATTAAATGGTATCAGGAAAATTGGATGTACATTAGAAAAAATAAATAGCTCCGTACATCATATTTAAAAACAAATTCTCAGCAGAATAAAGATCTAAATATAAGAAGGTATAAATGTATTCAATAAAATATTAGAAAGCTATTTGGTCTCTTAGGGTGGGAAAGGACTTCACAATCAACTTTCAAAACCCTGAGGCCATAAAGAAAACAGATTGAGGTTTTTTGATGCACGAAATTTTTTAACATCTTACAGCAAAAGATAAAAGCAAAAGAAAAACGTTAGTCCTCAAGAAAATAATGTGCAACATTTATGTTATAACACAAAGTATTAATATTCAAAAAATACTTTTGAAGTAAAATAAACCATCTAATATAAAACTGAACCATTCCATTAAAAGAGCACCAATTGCCAATATCAATATAAAATGAGTCAGTTGTTTAATCTCAGAAGTAATCACAAAACCTAAAAGAAAACATTAAGAATGTATCATTTTTGTATTTTCTGAGTGACAGATACTGTACTGGTTAGGGGTGGGAGTTGATTAAGAAAAGAGATCTGAAGCGTCTGTCACAGAACATCAATATATAAGGTTCTCAATTTACTTTTGAATGAATAAATTCCTTAATTCAGAACAGAAAAGTTACAAGCTTCAGGTCACAAGGAATTTGTGATCTAATTATAGATTCATTTGCACCAATATCACAATGTCTCACAAACATTGCCCATTCAGCCCAGTGTGCACTAAAACAGTCCATTCTTTCCTTTCATTCCAGAGCAGGAAAATTCCTGTGGGGATGCATGATAGATGCTAATTCCTGGGAATGACAGAAAATACAAAAGAAAAAGCCTCAGAGATAAAAATAATAATAAAAGATAGCAAATCACTGTTGTAGCCAAAGATGGAGTAAAAGGCACCAGATTTATCCTCGTGCATAAAACAACTAAAAATCTGGACAAAATATAGGAAACCATGATTTTGAACATGCTGGACATCAGACAACAGAAGATATTGATCCTTGAGAGATGAAAAATATACCAGGGTGCACCAAATGACTTCTCTGGCTTCCTTCCTGCATAGAATCTCCAGGCCATAGGGCAAGAACAGTGTAAGTTTGTGGCATTTTTGAGAGGGAAAGTTTACATCACCTCAAATCCCTCAGTTCTGTCAGATTGACAGTTAAACCGCAGAAGGGCAGGCTGAGGAAACATGAAGCTTTATTGCCACTTTCAGAGAGGGTTTCTACAAATTTAAAAACACAATGAACACCAAGTAGGAAACTCAAAGAGAATTAGATTCATAACAGTTAAACAGTTGAAATATGAAGATGAAGAGAAAAGCTTGAAAGTGGAAGGGAAAAAGAGAAAAACGGCACATTATATACAGGAATACAACAATACAATTAATGGCTGACCTCACATCAGAAATAATGGAGGACAGAAAGATGAAATGACAAATTGAAAGTGGTGAAAAAAAGGTCAACCAACTGTGTTCAGCAAGGCTATTCAAAAAGAAAGACACTCCTAGATAAACAAAGATGAGCGAATTCATAGCTGGAAAGCCTGATTTTCAAGAAATACAAAAGGAAACCTGCAGGCTGAAAGAAAATTAACACAAGGCAGTATCTCTACACCGAGGAGAGAAATGCAGAGCCAGAAACAGTAAACATGTAGGTACATGTAAAAATCCATGGAAATATATTTATATCATGTTTTCTCTTATTTTGTCGGAAAGATATAAAATTGTATAAAACAATAATATAGCACTACTTTGGGGGTTTTAAATATATTTTGATGTAAAATACAACAATAACAGAAAGTAGAGGAGGAAGAAAAGGAGCTAGAGTGGAGCATGGAGCAAAGATTCTGTGTGTCAATGGAATTTAGTTGGTTCTATTTTAAAGTAGATTGTGATCAGTTGAGATGCATATGGTAATCCTTAGAGCAATCACAGAGAAAATAACAAGACAAACAATAAAGTAAGCAATCAACAGAGGAATTAAAATGGTACACTGGAAAAATATCTAAACCAAAGACAGTAATAAAGGAGAAAAAGGAATATTAAAAATGAAACACAAGAAAAATGAAAGCAAATAGCAACATGGCAGACATATCCAGTCAGAAGAATACTTATATAAAATTTGAATGGACTAATCACCTCCCACAAAAGGTAAGAGATTGTCAGATTGGATGAAAAACAAGATCTATCCGAGTGCTGTCTGTAAGAGACACTCTAATACGGCTGGCATGAGCATATTAATATTATACAAAATAGACTTTAAAACAAGAAGTACTACTACTATGGAAGAAGAGATCACTCTTAATGATGAAAGTATCAATTCATCAGAAAGACATAACAATTATAAACATTTATGCACTTAACCATAGAGCCCCAAGATACATAAAGCAAAATCTGACAGAATTGAAATGGGAAATAGACAATTCAAAAATGATAGTTTGAGATTTAGCTAATCAACTCTCAATAATGAATAGAACAACTAGATATAAGATTAACAGGATATAGAAGACCTGAATAGCATGGTAAACCAACTAAATATAATAGACATCTACAGAACCTCTACCCAACGACAGAAAAATACACATTCTTCTCAAGTGCACAGGGAACATTTCCCATAGTAAACTATACATCTGACCCCAGAACAAGCCTTAATAAATTTAAAAATATTGAAATCATATGAACTGTGTTGTCCAGTCTCAATGTTATCAAATTAGAAACCAATAAAAGGAAATCTATGAAATTTACATATGTAGAAATTAACACCTAAATAACCAATGTATCAAAGAAAAAAATACAAAGGAAATTAGATAGAAAAACAAAACTATAACAAAAAATTTACAAAATGCTGCTCTAAAGCAGTGCTTAGTGGGAAATTACAGCTTTAAACACCTATATCAGAAAAGAAAAAGTCTCAGAACAATAGCTTAAATTCATACTGAGAAATGAAAGCTGGAGAGCAAACTAAAATGAAAGCAAGCAGAGGAAGGAACAATTAAAGAGCAGAATGGAAAAAATAATGAAATAGAAAACAGAAAAACAATATAGGAAATAAAAACAAATGTTGGTTGTTTGAAAAAATTAACAAAATCAACAAACAGATTAAACAACAACAACAAAATAGATGATAAGAAGACCAAAATCAGGAATGAAAGAGGGGAAATCACTGCCAAAACTTTGAGGCATTAAAATATTATAAGGGAATACTGTGAATAACTTTATAGCAGCTATGTGAATTTATATCATAAACCCTGGAGCAGGCACTGAAAAGAACTGCAAAGAAGAGTAAGAAAATCAACAGATAAATTAAAACTAAATGCCATATATGTGTATGTGTGTGTGTGTGTATGTGTGTATGATCACAAAATAAGGCAACAAGAAAGGAGAAACAAGTACATTTTAAAATTGAGAAAAAATAGAAAGCAAATAGCAAAGTTACCAAAACTGGCTCCAGAAAAATCAGAAATTTTAAATAGAACCATAACAAGCAAGAAATTAAACAGTAGTTTAAAATCTTCTGAAAGTGAAAAGCCCAGA
>PVKY010015060.1:0-10325 GCA_004027775.1 Bradypus variegatus | reverse complement strand
GATACATAAAGACCCTGGCCCCAAGGAGCTTAAAATGGGGAGGGGGGTGAGCAAAGGTCCGTATAACATAAAGGTTAGGAAAGAGGCTACGGGGCAGTTTGGGTGTAAATCTTGGCTCCACTACTTACTTGCCACGTTAGCTTGCTCTAGTTGCCTTAAACATCTATCCTTTGTAAAATGGTAAATTTTTCCATAATTTAATTAGGTTGTCTGTTGATTGACTTTTTTTTTTGATCGCTCAACTTTTACCAGTGAAAAAATATACAGGTTTTATATTTCAGAAGTAAAGCCGACGCTAAGGAGGGGAAGCTGAAGCGGATTTCCTCGGATATTCCGTCTCCCTTTCCCCACTTTCCCCCTGGATAGGCCCGCGGCGGGCGGCGCGCGTGCGCACACGGAGCCCTGACTCGGGAGATGCGGTTGCAGCAGCCAGGAGGCGCCTCTGAGTCGCTGCGGCTCTCCCCGGTTCCCAAAAGCCTGGCTAGGACGCAAAGGCGGACCCAAGCGCCATGCGCAAGAGCGCTCCGTGCTCACTCAGCCAAGATGGCGCCAGTGGAGCACGTTGTGGCGGATGCCGGAGCTTTCTTGCGGGACGCGCCTCTGCAGGTCAGGAAAACTCTGGCCAAGCGGAGCGGAGCCTGCGCTGGCGGTCCCTGAGGGAGCGCTTCAGGCAGACGGCGTTGCGTGGCGCGAGCGGGTCTGAACTGGGCATCTCTCTTCACAGGACATCGGCAAAAAAATCTACACCATCCGGGCGGTGGTCAGCGAGATTCGGGACAAGGCCACGCGCAGGCGGCTCGCGGTCCTGCCCTACGAGCTGCATTTCAAGGAGCCCTTCCCGGAGTACGTGCGGCTGGGTTAGTGTCTCTGGGGAAGCTGGGGCCCAGGGCGCAGACGGGACCTGCTCGGGTGGGAGTTGGAAACTGGCTATTTGAGCAGCCGGTGATTTCGAAACAGCACGTTCTGGGATCGTGGTGAGAGAGAGGCTTCCGACGACGGAGTCAGCCAGGTCAAGCTCGAGGGCCTTGCCAGTAAAAAAGCTATGTGCTTTCGGGCGTATCACTCAGCCTCGAAGGCTTTTTAACCTATCTGTAAAATGGGAATAATACTACGTATTTCGGGTTGTTGTAAGCCTTAAATAAGGAGTATGTCACTCAGTAGTGTATCTGGCACTTTGTAGGCACTTAATGAATTTGCCGGGATTCTCCCATTTCTTTTACGCTACTCATCCCATCGGTTGGAAATGCAGGCCAGCCTTAAGCCAGAAAAAGAGGTAGCTTTTAAAAAGTCTTTATATTAGGTTTGAAAGAATACTAAACAAGTATCCTTTGGTTTAGGGATCAGCCCCAGAAAAGGTCCTCAGTGGTTGAAGGGTTTAGTGTTTAGAGGCTGATAGTAAAGATGTTAGTTACCTACTCAGTTAGTTTGTGATTTCTGTAGCTTTCTCCACCAACTTCCTAGCTATGGGATCTTTGACAAGTTACCTAACTTTTCTGAGCAAATAACTAATAGTTTTTGGCTGAAGGATGCAATGAATAAACCTGGAAACCTTTTAACACAGTTCCTGGTACATAAATTTGGAGTGCTATTATTGTCTGCTTTTTTTTTTCCTTGTACCTATGTAGTAGGAGACATCTTTCTTTAATATGTCAGAAAATTTCATTGAAAGTGTTTATTGTCCATGTCTAAGCTGGCCTTTACTGTTTGTTAGGCATAGACATGCTTCTTCTTCTTCTTTTTTTTATAAAAACAGTCTAATATTTGTTACAGAGCAACTCTGGTTTTGTTTTATCCTTTATCGTAGACTTCAACAGTTATTGGTTGAATTCACTTTCCATTCCATTTTGGAATCTGACCATCCATTCTATTAATCATGATTTTATACTTAGATTCAAAGGATTTTAGAGGTGGAAGAGAAGAGAGAGCATCTATTCTAACATTATACCAAGGCCCAGATAAGGAACTCTCATCATTTGCAAGCATTTATGCTGACTTCTGTTAACTTTGTCTCCTGTTCCTTAATCTGCTCTTGATAAGAATTTTCATAGTAAACTTAACAGGCATGAATCTTGGTGGTGGAAGATACAGAATTCTCAACAAAGGAAATAGATGAAAGTGTTAGAGGTTTTCCATGATATATTTGTCCCAAGTTCTTTTGGTACTTTCATTGTTATTCAAGGTCATATGGCTTTTTGCCTCTAACTGTAATTTGGAATCTCACTTATTTACAGTGACTGAGTTTTCAAAGAAAACTGGAGACTATCCCAGCCTCTCTGCCACAGATATCCAAGTTCTGGCACTCACCTACCAGTTGGAAGCAGAGTTTGTTGGGGTGTCTCACCTAAAACAGGAACCAGAAAAGGTAAATCAGAAGGGTTTGTTCTGTTTTGTTTTTATAACTTTTATTATGGAAAATTTCAGATGTACAAAAATAGAATGGTATAATGAACCCAATGTCCTCATCATCCAGCTTCCACATTTATCAGTCATTTTCATCTATACCTACTCTCAACCCCGAGTATTTTGAACTCAGACATTATTTTGCCAATAAATATTTCTGTGTATATCTCTAAAGAAAAGAACTCTAAAAAAACACACAAAAAACCTTTCTTACACCTAAAAAAATTAATAGTATGTCCTTAATATATCAAGTACCCAGTCAGTGTTCACATTTCCCAATTATTTTATAAAATTTTTAAGTTTATTTGTTTAGATCAGGATCCAGATAAGGTTCATACATTGCAGTTGGCAAATGTGTCACAGTCTCTTTTGATCTGTGGGGTCTCAAGAAGGGTTGTTGACATTTGAAAAATGCAGAAAATAAAAATGACCCATTTCTTACTGTTTTGTTTTCATTTAGAATATAGAGTTCTTTCTGGAAGTAAGAACAAAGTAAACACTAAGTGCTTGCTAATTTTTTTCATCCCTTGGTACCTTCAAACTCCAGGTTGCTGTTGTGCTTTTAGGGACTAATCAATTTGGCTGGGTTGAGGAAATTGTTGATTTGTGCCTGGGCCCTGTTGGTGATGTTTTCCAGGCCATAGGGCCAAATAATTGACCTAAAAAATAACCAGTTTCAAATTGTGTTGACCAAGAATTGCTTGATCTCTGCCTAAAGTCATCCAAACTGTGGTGGACTCACATTCCTGTACTAGTTGGAACTACCCTCATTTGTTTTCAACCAGACTTAGAGTCTTCTGATCCAAAAGTGAGTCCAAAAGTGATACCTAAAATACAGACTTCTGCATGTTATCAGAATGTTTGTTGGGGGTAATATTTTTATGTAAACTCTAACTTGATGACTGTTTGAGCACAGTATAATTGGTAGCTGGTTTTCTGTTTTGCATCTCTTCACCCATTGATTCCTAAA
Source organism: Bradypus variegatus (assembly GCA_004027775.1). Lineage (NCBI taxonomy): Eukaryota > Metazoa > Chordata > Mammalia > Pilosa > Bradypodidae > Bradypus > Bradypus variegatus. The sequence continues at coordinate 6,955 of PVKY010015060.1, read as the reverse complement.
ACTTGTCCTTCTGCAGCCTTTTTGGCAGAAGTTAGATATTTGGTATCAAAAGCTTTAAAATAGCATATCCTTTAATATTGCTGACAGGGCGGCGCAGGAATGCGACACAGGCACGAAGTTAAGAATTAAGGGAGCAGGGGACCCATATAGCATCCTGTGCTAAGTGGGTACTAGTACACCTTTGCTCCAGGTATTTATTTTTTTCAGGAGATAAGAAAGGATATGCTTATCAGAAGGGATAATCTAGGTTTAGGACAAGGGTTAACTTTGTCCTCATAGTCACGAGACACATATCTTTCCAGGGCATGCGTGCGGCCCAGCATTCCAGGTCACCACCCTAGACTTGGTTCCCCACACTTTAACCCAGCAATTCCACTTCTAGGCATTTATCTTAAGCATATAATCAAAGATGCTTCCAAGTTTACAGAGAATGACATACATTATAGCTTTGTGTATAATGGTGAAAAGCAAACATCCCAAAGTACTTGTCCAGTGGTATAGGATCACTGAATGTTGTTGTTTTTTTTTATTTAATTATATTTTCCAATTTTTTAAACAATGAATATGTTTTATTTCAGTTACGGGGTGCGGGGGATAGTTGTTTGGTTTTTTTGTTTGTTTTTTTACTATCCTGTGTTTAGTTTTCAGACTATATTTTCTTGTTCAGAGTTGTCATTTTTTTGTTTTTCATGAGTTTTTGGTTTTGTTTTGTTTTTCAGTTTAAAGTAAGCTCATCAGTTCAGCACCCAGAAACTCCTCTACACATTTCTGGTTTCCATCTGCCCACAAAGGTAATTCTCTACGTAAGCCATATTCTTTGTGCTCTTTTCTTCTGTGTCTCACCTCCACAGATTGTCTATTTACAGCAAACCAAATTAACCTGGACTAACATAATAGTTTGTCCAGCCCTGCTTGATCTAACTTATAAGTCATATATGATTTCTTCTTTAACCCTCTCCATTTTCAGGTTTTGAAGTAATTATTTCTTTTTATCTCAGCCTAAAGCCTCACAAGAAAAAGTAAATCATGGCCATCCAGGCAATGAGCTTGAAAACACAGAGTTCACTTCCTTTGTGTTCTGGAGAAACCCTTTACCTAATATCGATCGTGAGCTACAGGAGCTACTGGTAAGGCCCTCATTTCTGATCTCCTGATAACAACACAGTCACTTCTGTGAGTTGGGCGTTTTATGAGTTCTTAATGTTTTAGATTCACAAAGATGAAGGCATTTCAAGTGAGGAGGAACAAGATGGACTTGAAAACATGAAAGAAAAAGAGAGTGATGATGATGAGGGTGGCTGGATAACCCCCAGCAACATTAAGCAGATCCAGCAGGAGCTGGAGCAATGCGACGTCCCAGCCGACGTGCGGGTCGGCTGTGTGACCACAGACTTCGCCATGCAGGTGGGTGGGACGGGCACAGGCTAGCCCTGGGCTTTGCGTCATAGCTGTCATCAGTGGTCCCTCAGCAGTTTGCAGGTGTGTACAGAGATGTTGCATAGTATCTTTTTTCCTAGTTCTAAAAAGTTTACCTATGCCCTTTGGCAACTTACAGTGTTACTTGGAGGCTAGAGAATCATGCCATATAGTAACAGAATTTATATAGTATATTAAATTTTCAGTGTTTGATATTCATGATTGTTGGTGCTTTTGTTGCAATGTGAATGGTCTAAGCTCAATTAGGTACTTAGAGAAGGTTTCCATCCCAGAAATTAGTGTAGGTTTCTGACAAAATAAACCTCTCTGTTAAGAGAGATTGCTAATGGGGCCTTGGCAAAATTATGAGCACAGACCATATTTGAAATAAGAGAAAAATCTGCTTCCTTGTCCTAGTTTACATGTCTTAAAAGGCATCCTAAAGCTTACTTTTCCTTAGCAAAAGACCCTTATGAGCTGAACTAGGATTGGTGGCGATCCCTTAATTGTGAATATAAAATTAGTAATAAAAGAAAAGTTAATTTTGCTGTGTGCTCAGTTGTGCTCAGACTTGTTGGTTGTAGAATGTTCTGCTGCAGATGGGGCTGCACGTGCTGACGGCGAATGGTATGCTGGTCCGTGAGGCCCGGAGCTACATCTTGCGCTGCCATGGCTGTTTCAAGTATGCAGGCAATAATCTGGACCCGGTGCCCCACTCTTTTCTCCCTGTCCCTTCCACAGATTTCTTCTGTACACATGTATACACTTCGTTGTATACATGTACTCCTTCCACCTTCTCATTCCTTTGCAGGCTGGGTTTTGCCCCTAGGACTGAGATTGCCAGTGACCTCTCAAATCTGACAAATCAGTGGACATTTTTAGTCCTTATCTTAATGTTACTGGGTTAAAGTTATGAATTCTGGAAAAAAGAGCTCTCATCATTTATAGATATGTACTGAAATACTTAGGATGGAATGATGTCTGGGATTTGCTTTGAAATAATTCACAAGTGGGGGAAGTGGGTGGGGCTAGAGTTAAGATTGGTCATGAATTGTTGAAGCTGGACGATGGGTACGTGGGGGTTCATTGTGCTCTGATCTAGTTTACTTGTTTGAAATTTTCTATTTAAAAGAAAGTAGTGAACTCTAGATCCAGATTGTATCGCCTACCAGCTGTGTGCCTTTGCAAAAGTTGCTTGACTTCTCTATGCTGCAGAGTCTTGTATAAAATTTAAAAGGTCACTGTGAAGAACTAGGGAGATAGTCATATACAGGAGTTAATGTGGTGTCTGGCACATAGGAGGCTCAGTTCAGGTGAACTGTTAGATTATTGATCACTCCCTTCTCTCCATTGCTTTTCTGACTCTCAAATTGGTTCTTCTTGTGATGGGGGCTGGGGTTCTGGGGGAGCTCCAGGATGCTAGAGACCCTTTGGTTGAAGTGGAAGAGCACTGACTACAACACAGCCTGAAGTGTGACCCTGGGAACTTATACTGGGATGATTTCCAGCCATTCCATAGACGTAGTTTAGATTTAGTGGCCATCATGTAGATCATCTGGTGGAACCCCTCATTGTGGAGGGCTGCATCAAATATTTCTAAAGCAGCAAGGTGTCTCTCCACTGAGGGCCAAGGCACCTGGAACTTTTGTTTCCTGCGGGCTTATAATAATCAGTGATTCACAGCCCAGGCCTAGGGACTTTTTTTTTTTTTTTGTCCTTCCTCCCATAGTCCGCAATTTTGCCAGTGAGAAAACAGCCACTCCTCAAAGCTTACCTGTGTAATCTTCTGAATCTTAATGTGGTGTTTTGGTTTCCTAGTGCTTAAATGTTCCAGGCTCATGACAATAGGGTTCCTTGCTTCTCATTTCTCCCCCAATTGTCCTTTGTTACAGAAGCCTTAAATTCCCCAAATTCTAACACTCCTTGGTAGAAACACTTGGAAATGTTCTCTCTTCTTGTAGGATTAGCCTCAAAGAATGGACAGTTCAGAGCATAATTAGAGGCAGCCTTAGTTCACTTGTAGAGACTTGCAGATAAAGGAATTTGACTTCTCCAGCAGTTTTGCACAGCACTTGTCACCTGACCTTTGGGAATTTATGGAGAACTTAAAGGCTGGGACTGGCACTACTGCTTGGTCCTTGACAGTGGCAGCTTTTCCTGTCCAGGGTCCACCATTGAGTCTTCAGGGGGTTGAAGAGATGCAAGGCCTTGGATCTGCCCTCAGCACCCACTCAGTGCAGCCTCAGCGGCTGCTATGGTGTTCTCTTCTATAGCACGTGGTAAATTCTTGGCATCTCCAGACCCACCCCTGGCTTAAGGTTCAGTCCAGGCCGACCTTGGGGGACAGGTAGTTTGAGCTGTAATATTGCCCCTTGAACGGGGTATAGTGATGTTAAGAGCATTGATTCTGGAGCCAGCCTGCCTGGGTTTCCATCTGCCTCTAATTAGCTGTGTGATCCTGAGCAGGCTACCTTCCCTAGCCTCAGTTTTCTCATCTGTAAAATGTGAATAGTGTCAATTGCATAGGATTGTTTTGGTGTTAATTTGATGAATACCTGACAGCATTGAGTAAGAGTTCATTATTAATGTAATAACATTTTGCTCATTTTCCATATTTACTTCCATCCTTGGAGTAATGCAAGCAGCAGTTTGCTTATGTCTTCAGCATGAGGCCAAGTGACCTTTGTTAGGAAAGCATGTAGGTTGCAGTTCAGCCTTTCCCCCATTTCTTGTTTCCTCCTCTTCTGGGGCCTGTGACTCACCTGTGCTCTGGGATGGGCTTTGCTGCCTGTGGCTCCAGCATGGAGCATCCCCTTTTATGTCTCTCAGGACAACAGCTGACATGACGCGAGTGTTCTGTTCACATTGTGGAAACAAGACTCTGAAGAAAGTGTCTGTGACTGTCAGTGACGATGGTACCCTCCATATGCATTTTTCCCGCAACCCTAAGGTGCTGAACCCGCGAGGCCTCCGGGTGAGTGGTGTGCCTCCCCTTCCCCAAACAGCAGGACCTGAGGTTGGGAAAGCAAGACCCCTGAATGCCAGAATCAAAATGAGCAGAGAGGACAAAAAAACTTAGTCATTCCTCCAAGGAAGTTATGGAGAGCCTTTAATCTATGCACCTAGAGGGATGGGGAAAGCACAGGATACAGCTTCCATGGGGGTTTATGAATAAACCCTAATAAGAAATAACTAGTAATTCCAGGCAGTAAATGATAGGGGCCAAATGTGTGGGGATTCACAAAGGGGGATAATTTGGAATATGGAGGAGGCTAGATCTGTGCATGGGTTTGAAGGAGGGGCAGGGCTCCCAGAAGCTCTGTGAACCAGGAGGCAAGGGTGTGTAAATGCTCAGGAGCCCAAGGAGAAGACTAAGCTGGATACACAGCAGCTGCGGATCATTCCAAGGAATCGAGAGAGAGGGCTTCAGAGACAAGTGAGTGCCAGAGTGTGGCCAGCCTTGGCCCTGGCTCCCTGAGGGTGGTATAACTGCCACTAATGCACAAGAGGGATTTTTTTTTTAACTTTCTATTTTTAAATAATTTTGAATTTATAGTACCAAGAATTCATTTTTCATCCAGATTCCCCAAAGTTAATCTTTTTACCCCATATGCTTTGTCATTCTCTCCCCATGTTTTTTCCTGAACCATTTAAGAGTACACTGCACAAATGATGGTCCTTTACTCCTAAATACTTGAGTGTAATATTTCTAAAACAAGGACTTTGTCTTATAGCACAAATATCAAATCAAAAAGTTAACATTGTTACAAAGCTGTTGTCTAACCTGTCAATCTTATTCAGACTTAGCCAGTTTTCCCCACAAATTTCATTCATAGCAAAATGAAGAGGGTTTGGGGTTTGTTTGTTTTTGTTTTTGTTTGGTCTAGGATCCAGTCTAGTATTACATATTGCATTTACTTGTCATGTCTCCTTTAAACTGGAATAGTTTCTTAGTCTTTTGGATGTATGACCTTGAGATTTTTGAAGCATACAAGCCAGCTATTTTGTAGACCATCCCTCAGTATGGGTTTGCATGGTTAGGTGCAGGTTATGCGTGTTTGGCAAGAACACCCCCGAAGTGATGTGTCCTTCTCAGTGCCTCATATCAGAAGGTACATTATGATTAATAGTCCAGATTACTGTTGGTTTTTTTTTTTTTTGGTGATACTAATTTTGATCATTTTGTTAATGTGGTTTCTGCCAGATGTATCCACCATAAAGTACTATTTGTAATTAATAAATAACTTGTAGAAAGATAATCTGACACTGTAAATGTTCAGTTTGTTGTCATATTAAACTTACTAAAGTAGCTTGAATCACTTACTATAATCATGGTTGCCAAATGGTGGTTTTCTAATTCCATCCTTTCTGTATTTATTATTTGTCATTCTGTTATAAAAGAGGTAACCTTTCCCTTAATCCTCATTTATTTGTGGGAGGGTGGGCTCATGGAATCTTATTTTGTCTATAGGCTGTGATCTGTTACCAACATTATTTGTTTTGATGCTCAAATTGTTCTGGTCAGTGGAAGGTCCTTCAAGTTTACTGATGTGTCCTTTTGACAGGTCCCCACTATTCTCTGAACATTCTCATTTTTTGTCACAGTATGATGTCCCAGGCTCTTATAATTGCCCTGCCCCAGCCCTACAATCAGCCATCTCCCTAAGGAATGCTGGTTCCTTATATGGAGGATGGTTCTTAGAGGCAAAGATGTGGGTGCTGGGTGTCCTCCGGTACTGAGGGGTCGTTGCTTCTTGGTCCTCAGGAGACAGAGATAAGAAAATGTATATATGTGTGTATAAACATGTAAATACTATTTCCATATTGGTCTATGTTAAAAACCATGAGTTTCTACCTTCATTTCCAGTCCAGTACTACAGAGTTCATTCTAGCCTTCTTGTTTACCATATTTGTAACACCCTCATTCTCCCAGTTTCCAAATAGTTTACTTATTTACTCAACCCCAGAATATACATTGTCATTTCAGAATTGCTAATTTTGCTATTGTGAAATGATAACCTGCTGTTCCAATTTGCTAAATCTGCCATTATGCAAAATACCAGGAATGGGTTGGCTTTTATAAAGTGGATTTATTAGGTTACAAATTTATAGTACTAAGGCCATAAAAGTGTCCAAACTAAGGCATTAATCCAAGGATACCTTCACTGAAGGAAAGCTGATGGTTTCCAAAACACCTCTGTTAGTTGCTCCTGGGTTCTGGTTTCAAAATGGCTTTCTCGAAAATGTCCCTGGGCTTCTGTCTCTCTTAGCTTCTCTCACCTCTCTGCTTGGTTCTCCAGGGGCATTTCTCTTTGAGCATCTGGGAGTTCTCTCTTAGCTTCTCTGGGGCACACTCTGGGTTTCATCTCTTAGCATCTCCAAACATTCCCTTCTTTATTTGGGGAACAGAGCACCCAATGCCATCCCAGTCCACAGCAGCCCCCCAGGCAAGGACCAGACCCCTTGCTGCTGCTTCCTTCAAGGGTGGGAAATGGGCATCGGGAGCTGCAGGTGGCATTACAGTCTCTGACCACGTTTC
>PVKY010015059.1:0-10325 GCA_004027775.1 Bradypus variegatus | reverse complement strand
TGCAGCCCTTCCCCTTCCCCACACCCTCCTTCCCTCCCTTTCTTGGCTTTATTGGGGTCTGTTTTAAATATAATGAAATTACCCATTTTAATAAACAATTTAGTGATGTTCAGTAAACTTACATAGTTGTGTAACAATCGCCACACCCGTTTTAGGGCATTTCTATCACCCCCAAATGCTCCAATGCACACTTTTTGCAGTTACTCCCTTTGCCCACCCCCTAGACAACCACAAACCTACTTTCTGTCCCTATAGACCTGCTGTCTGCACGATTCCCACACACGGACTCGTGCAGTCTTGAGGGTTTGTTGCTCTGGGGTTGGCGCGGGGCGAGGAAGCGTCGCTGCTTCCTTCTTGGCTGCTGAGCAGTGTTATTGCACTGATGGACCGAAAGTCTCACGGCTCGCCTGGCGGAAGGGCTTCGGGTTCTTCCCAGAGCTCCACTCTCGTGCACGAAGCCTCTGTGGCTCCACGTGGCCCCCGACTGCGAAGGTGGAGCTTCAGGCCTCACATTCCGGGAGGGAGGGAAGCGGAGTGGAGACATCTCTACCCGGCCACCTGCTGCCAGACGCCCTCGTCCTCCCGGGCACGTCCGGGGGTGGGAGGGCAGAGGTGTCTGTGTGCATCCACGTCGAGGTCGGGAAGAGCTGAGCTGAGCCTGGGAAGGGGGAGAGTGCAGGGCACACATTTAAAAGCCGTTAGGAGCAAAACTCAAGAGCCTTGATGTCCGATTACATTTAGGGTATTCTAGGGGGTGCTGGGGGCTGCTTCCATTTCAGGGACAATTTCCAGCGTGCACGGCCTCTTGTGTGGCAGAGCCCTCCGCTGTGGCAGGTCCTCGAAAAGCATCACTTCCCTTCACCTTCGGGCCCCTTTACTCGAGACAAAGCCCAGGCAGAGCTGTTGGGTGACGTGCGAGTTCACCCGGGTGGTGCTTGGATAACCGGCGTGCAAGCCCAGCCTGCAGACTGTCCAGTGGCCACGTCAGTAAGCGATTACTTCTGGAACCTTCTGCATCCCGGGGGCTGCCGTGCCAAGGAAGAGCATCTGGCTTTGAAACCCATTTATTCACAGTCTTTCCTCCATTCAGTGCCGCCCCCTGAACAGGAGGGGCAGGCTCGGGGAGCAGGGTGTGCATTTAGTGTGCACGTTTATGTTCTGGGGTCCAGGAGTCTGGGTAGAGAGAGCCAGGGGTCAGCCTGGGTCTGCAGCTCATGAGAGGCTCTGGGACGACAGCTGAGGCCGCGGACGGACGTCTGATTCACTCACCTCCCACCGCAGGGCCGAGGATGGAGCCGACACGAATTAGGCTAAAAAAATAACAAAACTCTCAAGGCTGGGGACTGCTTACTCCCCAGGCCCGCCTGGTCCACAGACTCGCACAGAGCACCTGGCCGGGTTCCGGGAGGCGGCTCCGCCCTGTGTCCTGGATTTCTCCTTCACCTCCCATTACCCTGCTCCAGTGGTCCCTGACGGGTCACTGCCGTGGAAGGGAAGTGTCATCACTTCATGTCCCTTTGTGCCGCATTTGTGACTTGTAGAGCATTAACTGTCAGCTGTTCAGAGCGTGTCGTCCTTGAAGCCAGGAAGGTGCACCTTCCCTTGGAAAGCTCCAGAAATGGGCAGCTTTGGCCTTGGTCCTTATGGGGGCAGCCTGGCCTCCATGTCTCAGGCCACGGCATGGACTTGGGGGGCCTGAAGAGAGCGCTGCCATGACAGTCCAGTTTAAATGGGGGGGCGGTGTCTGGAAACGTGACTTTGTCTCCTCCACCCTTGAGTCATTTTACCTGCCTCTTTGCAAAGTGTGGTTCTCAGGTGGGTGATTGCAACTCATCCCACACCTGCAAGAATGGGCGGAGCCTGGAAGGGGCAGTGACAGACTTGGGAGCCTGGCATCATGCCCCCTCTGGACCACCAGCTATGTGGGAAGGGTCTACGTACCTCCCACCGCCTGCAGAGCTGCTGTTTGTAGGTAACACAAAGCTCACACCTGAGCCCAGGTGAGCCAAGAAAGAAGAAAGCCCAACTGAGGGGACCAGGAGTGAGAGAGAAGAGATCAGCCAGAACCAAAAGGACTCACAGGGCTTCTGATGGAATGAAATGCTAGCAACAGCGAGCACCCAAGGAGATTCAAGTAGAACGCAAATTTCATTCTAGAGTTAAAAAGCCTAATTTCTGCAGACAAATTGAAGGATGGTCTGATCACTGTTTAGTGTTTAGTTCCAAACCAGTGGCCTGGAAGATAATGTGGAATAATAAAGGAGCAAAGAGCAAAGTTTTAAGGAGACTAAAACCATAACATAATAGAGAAGGGATGTGAAGGGCAGATTTAAGAAACTAAATGTTAGACAAATAAGAGGTATTTTGTAGAACTCCCTTAACTGGGAGCTGTGCTGGTTTGGATATATGATGTCCCCCAAAATGCCATGTTCTTTGATGTAATCTTGTGGAGACAGACGTATTTAGTCTTGATTAGGTTGGAACGTTTGGATTAGGTGTTTCCATGGGGATGTGACCCACCCAACTGTAGGTGATGACTCTGATTGGGTTATTTCCATGGAGGCGTGTGGAATGCCTGTGTCTTGATTAAATCACCGGAGCCCATAAGCTTTCAGACAGGAGCTCGCTGCTGCAGCTCAGACAGACATTCTGGAGATGCCGTTGGAACCTGACACTGACATTTTGCAGAAGGCCATTTTGAAACACAACCTAGGAGCAAGCAGACACCAGCCACGTGCCTTCCCAGCTAACAGAGGTTTCCAGACGCCATTGGCCATCCTCCAGTGAAGGGACCTGATTGCTGATGCCTTACCTTGGACATTTTCATGGCCTAAAGACTGTAACTGTGTAACCAAATAAACCCCCTTTATAAAAGCCAGTCCATCTCTGGTGTTTTGCATCCCGGCAGCATTAGCAAACCGGAACAGGAGCTGTCAAATGCCTGGAGTCATGAGTGTGAGGGAGGAGGACCCCAGAGGTCAGAGGTCTCATGCCCCTGTCACCACACAAACCAGGAGTGTCCACCACATCGAGGTTGACCTTGGCCATCTGCCTGAGATAGTGTTTCTCTTTATTTCTACATTTCCAAACTTTATTCTTGGGAAGAAAGTCACTACACGCAGCCCTAAAGAGTGGTAAGTTGTGCTCCGCACTCCTTGAGGGTAGAGTAAATTATTTGGAATTCTGCTGCATGGGACATTTGTCTCCCACCCACCCTCTTATTTATTTATTTTTTAATTTATTGATTTATATATGTGTGGATTCATGGATATTTGTGTTGGGGACGATTAAGGTAGCATGTATGAAGTCCTTCTGTGCAGTATGCCTGCCAGGGCTGATGCAACAACAGCTCAGTTTACCCCAGCCTTCTTTAAGGAAGTTAGCCTCCTGCGGTAACAGCTTAGGTTGCCCCAGCCCCCTTTTCCAGGGAACGGAAGTCACGAAGTCTTACTTTACTAACCTCAGGTGGCACTACTTTACTAACCTCACATCTGCCACCCACCCTAGCAACAGCATCCACCAATCCCAGAGCACCACCCACACAGCATCCACCAATCCCAGAGCGCCACCCGCTCGGCATCCACCAATCCCAGAGCACCACCCCCTCCTGCTAGCCACGCCCTCTTCCCCTAGAGTATATAAACCCTGGTTTTTCAATAAAGATTTGCAGCTTGATCACGATCCTGTCTTGCTGTCGTTTCTCGCGCCTCCTTGTCCCGTACCATTCTATCCTCACAGGTGTCGGAGCTCTCGTTGATCATCCCGCGGGCCGGGACATATTTGTACTTTGGGTTATAATTTTGCGCTGTTTTATTTTTTGTGTTGCTCAAAGTTTTCCAGTTCTGGCTATCGGAACTCCTTCATTTGGCTCCTGTGTCCCTTTTGTATAATCATTGTGGATTGTTTTGTTTGTTTTGCTTTGTTTTGTTTCTTTCTTTACTTTCTGGCAGGGCAAGAGGCTCTGAGGAGCTTCTGTGTATTCCCTGCCCCAGCCTAGACTCAGCCGCTTTCCAAGCAGCCTCCCACTGTGCGCAGACCTGAGGCCCTGGTGTAGGACCAGGAGTGTGTGCCACGAAATGGGACAGAAAACCAGGAAATCATCCCAGGACAGGTGAGAAGCCAAGACAGGACCAAGGAGTTCATCCGTCTCAGGGTAAAAGGACGGACCATTGAATAAATGGTGCTGGGACAGCTGGCAACCACCTGGAAGGGGGTAAAAGCAGACCGCTCTCTTATGTCTTCATCAAAAATGAATTCTACATGGTTTAAACACTCAAATGTAAAATAGAGTAAAATTAAAGTTTAAAACAGCAAGAAAATCTGGGAGACGTTGTATACAATCTAGGGGTAATAATTCCTTATTAAACAAGACTAGAAACTCAGAACTATCTAAAGTAAATTATAAATGTACTTGGCTACATAAAAATTTAAAACTCATCTATGGAGAGGTACTTAAAGTCAACAGACAAAGGATGGGTTTGAAGGGAAAAGAAAAAGCTGTTTATAATGAAAACAGAAAAGCTATCATCTAAAATACACAAAGACAGTTCACAAATTGATAGGAGAAAAACAAACAATCCAGTAGAAAGGAAAAATGGACACAGAGCATGAGTTTACGAAAGAGCAAATCCAAGTGACTAAAGGCATGAAATATGCTCAAAATCACTAACAGTGTCGGAAATGCAAATTAAAGCCGCATTGAGCTATCACTTAAAACCCACCGACTGGCGGAATTAAAAGGAAGGAGCAGCGTCAGCTTCTGCTACGGGGACGCACAGAAGAGAGCACACGTGCAGTTAGCTTTCCAGCGCGTTTTGGAAAGGAATCCAGTCACGTCCACTCAAGGAAAAACCGCCTACGCCTTTTAGCCCAGAAGCCACTGCCCTTGGAGTCGCTGCCACTGTCGTGAAGCCACGGTTTTATTAGGGCGCCCCGCACACGGCGCTGGCCACGGGTGCAGGAGAAGTGACCCAGAGCTGGAAACGAGGGGGTCAGCAGAGGAACAGTCACTTGAGTGAGCCCATTGTGGTGTTTTGGTTTCCCAGTTGCTGAAACAAATGCCATGCAGGGGGTTGGCTTAAACGATGGGAGTTCATTGGCTCACAGTTTTGATGCCCGGAGAAGTACAAATTGGAGACTTCAGCATGGCGATGCTGTCTCCCCGAAGACCGAGGTGTCCTGGCGCTGTCCGCTGGCCATCCTCAGGGAGCCTCGGCTTTCTGTCGCACGGCCATGCACCCAGCGGTGCCTTCTCCTCTCTCGTCTGTTCTGTTGACCTCCAGCTCCTGGGACTCCCCGTGGCTTCCCTCCATGGCCGCCTCCGTGGCTCTATCCTGCTGGGGCTGGACCCCCCGTAGCTGAAGTCCCCCCATCGAAAGGGCCCCCTCGCCAGGCTCACACTGCAGGAGGGGACCTGGGTTGAGAGCACGTCTTTGGGGCGCAGGCTCCCAGCCCCATCCCGGGGTGTGTGATGCCAGGTGCCCTCTAGGTGAACACAGAGGGGCTGCCAGGTGCTTCGGAGGAGCATCCCCAAGGCTGTGGGGCGAGACGGCCGGATGCCCGGCCCCCGGGATGCGAGGTGGCCAGGGCCGCTGCAAGCCCTCAGCGCGTGGGGCTGTCGGAGCAGCCCCGGGCGGCAGGGAGAGGATGAGAAAGGGGAAGGGGCGGAGAGGGGAAGGTCAGCGGCAAGGAGAAAAGGTGAGGGGAAGACCAGAGAGGGCGAGGCTGGCAACAAGGGGAGGGAAAGGGGCCCTCGGGGGGGGGGAGGCTCCCCAGACGCCATCAGACCCAGCGGCCCTCGAGGCGCCGCCCAGAACCCGGGGCAGGGGGAGGTGCGGCCGGGTGAGCCTTCTGCCCACCCGGTCGAGCAGCCGCTGCCCCCCCCGCCCCTCCGCTGGCGACTGGGGACAGATGTGCCCTTGGTGCGGTGCAGACTGAGCGCTCCTTCTGCCTGCCCGCCGGCCCACACGGCGCTGAGCTGCGGGGCAGCCTCTGCCGAGCCCGAACCTGGACCCTGGATGGGGGCGGGGCTGCGGGGGTCTCCAGGGTCCCTGCCTGGGACCCCCTCTCCTGGGCAGAAGCTGTGAGCCAGGCCGCGGGAGCTGGAGGCAGCAGGAAGCTCGAGGCCACCAGATCGCCACTCTTTAAAGAAAGTAAAATATGACTCCCAAAAATATTCAATAACACAAAAGAAGGCAGTAAGGAGGGACAAGAGGAGCAAAAAGACATAAGACATATAGAAAACAGATAAAACGCAAGAAAATGCATAGAACATAGAGAAAACACAGAACCCACAGAAAATGCTTAGAACCCACAGAAAATGCTTAGAACATACAGATAACACACAGAACATAGAAAACTCATAGAACGTACAGAAAACCCATAGAATGTACAGAAAACCCATAGAACGTACAGAAAACACGTAGAACACAGAAAAGGCATAGAACGTATAGAAACACGAGAACATGCAGAAAAGCTAAATGGCAGACATAACCCCCACCCTACCCACCAGAGCGAGCACTGTGAGCGGATTCCACGAGGCCGCCCGTGGGGTCCCCTGGTTCTCCCGGCCCCCCGCCTGCTGCCCTGGGCCTCTCGGGTCTCCCAGCCATGCTCCCGTCGCCTCCTTCTCTGTGGCCCCTGCTCCCTGCCCGGGCCGGGCCTGCCCCCGCTGGGGCTTCCGTGAGCACCACCACCACCCACTCCCCCCCATCTGGCCCGGTGGCTGAGGGTGGGCACCTCGTCTCTGCTGCGTGACACATGGAGCCTCACCTGCTCCCGCAGCGCAGCGGGGGGTCCTCTGCTCGGGCCCTCGGGGCAGGAATCCGGCGTCCCCGGGGCAGGGCTCCTGCCGCCTGAGGGCCTCGTCCCGGCTCCTGCGGCTGCAGAACCCACTTCCCGGCGGCTGCAGGGTGAGGGCCTGTCCCTGCCGGCGGCCGGCTGCTGGGGTCTCCACGGGGTCCGGGCCAGCCGGAGGGGCCTCCCCGGGAAAACACCCTGTGAAGGAACCGAAAGCCAACTGTCAGCACCCTCGTGGGGAACCCCCGTCACACCCAGGCGGGGGCTTCCAGGGCCTGGGCACAGTGCGGGGTCTCGGGGCCGCCTTAGGGTCAGGCCTGCCTGGCAGGGGGAGGGGTGGGGGAGGGGGGACAGCAAGGAAGAAAGGCAAAGAAAGGGGAGCCATGCCACCCCACGCCCTCAGGTCTGCTAATTCTTCCTCTGCAGCCTCCCAGGCCCCGTGCAATGGGACACGGTGAGGTGTCAGAGGAGCCTTCCTGCTTGCACAGCCTCCTGGAAATCCTTCCGGGCCTCCCGCGGTGCCCTGGGTGAAAGCCAGACCCTGCGCTGATCACATGGGCCCCTCCCACCCCGGCTCCCAGCTGCAGATGGGCCCAGGGCTGGCCCCAGCACCCAGCTCCCCAGCTCGGGAGGCGAGCACGGCTGTGAGCAGGTCTGGAGGCTCGTTCTGTGCTCCTGTGGGAGGGTGGCAGGCTCTGCACCCACCCCTGCCCCCACAGGACAGGCTGCACCCCCACCCAGCCCCTTCCTGCAGTGGTTTGTCCTGGAGAGTGTCCATGGCTGTGGCGGAGGCTCTGGGCAGCCAGAGGTCACCCAGTCACATCTGGGGACCCCATGGCCACTGTCACCCCCATGGAGGGGCCGAGGGTGGCAACCGGCAGGGGAGAACCCAGCTGTGGCCTGGGACAGCTGCCTCCCGGGGCTCTGATGGAGACCCCAATCTGTCAGCTCCTGGGGGGCATGGCATCTGACTGCCAAAGGTGCCAGCTGAGCCCGGGGAGGGGGTGGGCAGGGAAGTGGGGAGGGGACTTGCATTTCTAGGTCTCTCTTCCTTCCTCCCACTGAGAAGGGCCTCTTCCCTGGGTCAGAGGTCAGCGATTGGGGACACGGGGTTCAAAGCGTGGGCTCTGGCATCAGATTGGACTTCAACAATGGGCTCCACCATGTCCCAGCTGTGTGACTTCAGGCAAGTTACTAGACCTCTCTGGGCCTTGATTTTGCTCATGTGCAAAGAGGGGGTGGTGGTATCTGAGGGGTCCCCAACACAGCAGCCACCTGCACTTCCCAGAGATGGCTCAGTGAGGGTCTCCCTAACAGCTGCTCACATCAGAAGAGGAGGTGCAGCGGCCAGGGGAGGAGGCTCAGAGAGGCCCTGGCTCCCCCCGTTTGTCCCCTGGGGCATTGGTCCACTGGCCCCGCAGGTGGCCTCCTCCACCTGGAGAGCTCCCACCCTCCGCTCCGGCACTGGGGGCCTCGGGGCAGCAGGAGGCCTTGGCCACCCCCCTGGGCCGTGGGACAAGGCTGCCTGCCGCAAACCAGCCATGGGGAGCAGGGTGAGAGGCAGGGGCTGCCCCCCATGGCCATGGTGGCAGTGTGTGGACGGGAAGGCGAGAGGCCCCGGGAGGGCACTGGCGCCAGCACATCCATAAGCCACTTCAGCACTGCCTGGTGCCTCGCTCCCCACTCGGCCGCCGTGCACACAGCTCGCTTTCCCGGCTGATTTGTCGTCTGCCTCGGCGCAGAGCCCCGGGCCGGAGGGGGCTCCCAGGTGGTCGACAAATAGGAAAAACGTTGGAGCTGGAAGTGCTTTTCCGCCCAGGGATGGGCGCTCATGCCGGGAGGGCCAGCCCTGCCTCTTCTGCAAACGGAAGCAGACACAGGTGCTTTGAGGAACAGGAATGGCCTCCTGGGCAGGGGCAGGGGAAGGCACTGACCGCCACAATGCCCAACAGTCAGTCGTCAGCCTCCTCGGAGCACCGAAGAGACGTTCAACTGAGCTCAGAAACAGGCAGAGGGTCTGCGTGGGCACTGCTCCGCAGAAGATGAGGGACTGGCCAGTGGGCACGTGGGAGAGGCTCTGGTCACTGCCCAGCAGGGAAGTGCAGAACACACCCAGCAGTCAGGGGAAATGAGCGTCAGACACAGCGGCTGCGGGGAGGTAGATGAGGTGGGGCCTCGTGAAACGGGGCGGCCACTGCCAAAAACAGCTTGGCGTTCCCTCAAAAGGTGAGACGTACAATTACCATGTAACCCAGAAATTCCACTCCAGGGTAGATATCCAAGAAAAATGAAAACACGTGTCCACACTCAAACTTGTACCCAAGGGGAAACAGACCACACGTCCATCCACTGTGGTCAGATCGATCAAACGTGGCCCAGCCGGGCAGTGGAACAACGTTCAGCCCTAAAAGGGAGTGAGCTTCTGACGCAGCCTGCGACTTGGACGAGCCTTGGTGACACTGTGCCAAGCGGCAGAAGCCTGACACAAAGGGATAAATATGATACGATTCCGTTTATACAAACTGTTCAGAACAAGCGAATTCATGGAGATAGAGAGCACGTTTGTGTTTGCCAGGGGCTGGGGGAAGTGGGGATGGGGGTGACTCTGAATGAGTTTGGACTTTTTTGGGGTGATGAAAATGTTCTAAAACTAGATTATGGTGATGGTTGCACAACTCTATGAACGTACTAAAAACCATGCAAATTGTGCACTTAAAAAAAACAACACTTGAGGCCCCAAATACAAAAAGCCCCATTTCACAGATGAGGGAGCTGAGCCCTGGGGAGGCTGGTTCCCGAGCAGCCTTCCCCGGGGGGCTGGGCCCTCCAACCCCTCCCAAGGCCACCCTTCCCACCCCGATGGCCTGCTCCACCCCCACCTGCCCCCACCAGGAACAGGCTGGGAAATGGGGGCTGCGATGGCACGAGATCCTCTAACATGGGGTGGTAGCCAAGCAGGGAGAGACCAGGCCCCCCGGCTCCATCAGCCAGAGCCCAGCCTCCGGGAAATGCACACTGGACCAGAGAAGGGCTGCATCCAGACCCCAGCCCTGCATTTGCCAGCCCCCGGCCTGGTTGTCTGCCCTTGTCTGTGGGTCTCCTGTCTGCTCTTTGCGGATGTGCCCCATGTATGGAGGTGGCAACCTTTTAGGCACTGGGGGCCCCCCTTTTGGAAAGTAACCCCCAAAGTGCAGAGACAGAATCACCTGGACGTTTTCTGCAGAGGTGCTTGAATTTATTTTCCTTTATGGTTCCTGTTCTAGTTTGCTAACGCTGCCGGAATGCAAAACACCAGAAATGGATTGGCTTTTATAAAGGGGGTTTATTTGGTTACACAGTTACAGTCTTAAGGCCATAAAGTGTCCAAGGTAGCACATCAGTAATTGGGTACCTTCACTGGAGGATGGCCAATGGTGTCCGGAAAACCTCTGTTGGCTGGGAAGGCACATGGCTGGCGTCTGCTCCAAAGTTCCGGTTTCCAAATGGCTTTCTCCCAGGACGTTCCTCTCTAGGCTGCAGTTCCTCAA